>CAUYRT010034028.1:0-40342 GCA_963574885.1 Lepilemur ruficaudatus
TTTTTTTTTTTTGAGACAGCGTCTCACTCTGTTGCCTAGGCTAGTGCCGTGGCATCAGCCTAGCTCACAGCAACCTCAAACTCCTGGGCTCAGGCGATCCTTCTGCCTCAGCCTCCCGAGTAGCTGGGACTACAGGCATGCGCCACCATGCCCGGCTAATTTTTTTTCTATATATTCTTAGTAGGCCAATTAATTTCTTTCTATTTTTCAGTAGAGACGGGGTCTCACTCTTGCTCAGGCTGGTTTCGAACTCCTGACCTTGAGCGATCCGCTGTTCTTTTTTTTTTTTTTTTTTTTTTTTGAGACAGAGTGTCACTTTGTTGCCTGGGCTAGAGTGCCGTGGCATCAGCCTTGTTCACAGCAACCTCCACTTTCTCGGCTGAAGTGATCCTCCTGCCTCAGCCTCCCAAGTAGCTGGGACTACAGGCATGCGTCACCACGCCCGGCTAATTTTTTCTATATATTTTAGTTGGCCAATTAATTTCTTTCTATTTTTCAGTAGAGACGGGGTCTCGCTCTTGCTCAGGCTGTCTTGAACTTCTGACCTCGAGCGATCTGCCTGCCTTGGCCTCCCACAGTGCTAGGATTACAGGCGTGAGCCACCACGCCCGGCCTCAAATTGTTCTTTTACACGATTATTTTACAGTTCTTTTCAGTGAGTTCTTGGGGTGACAGTCTCCATGTATGTTGTGTCTGCTGATTATCTTCTTGATGAATCGTTTCTTCTTCCATGTACTTTTCAAAGTTGTGAAGTCGTCTTCAGTGGAGATTGTTTTTTTTCCCCTATGGAAGTGACTTATAAGACTGTGACCACAGAACTATGCTGTTCGATGCCAGAGAGCCCAGAAGTTTCACTACCCTGGGCCACTTTGTGTATTTCCTCACCTCAGGGCTTGTATCACGTGAGTAGTGTAAATTTGGATCCAGTCCTCACATATATGCAGTCTTGGTTTGTTGTTGTTGTTTTCTCATAGAAGGTTGGGGTGCTTGTTGTTTTGTTTGGTTGTTTGTTTTTTTACTATGTACTCCAGGAAAAGACAAACTTTCTTCTTGCTCCCCTCCAGTGGTATTTTTCTAGTTCCCCTTCACATTCGGGGACAGCCTTTCTGGGTTCCGGCTTTACACGGGGATCACGGGTCCAGCTTCCCACCGTGGGCTGCTCAAGGCCGTGTCCTTTATTCCAGGCGGATGGTACCCCTCCCCCAGTCCCTGGCATCTGTGTGATAGACTCAGCTCCTGCCCTGAACGCACTTCTCTGGCCTTGAGCTCCATTTCTGGTACTCAGGGATTTTAATTTCTTTTATTCTTGCATGTTCTGCCATGCATTTAAAATGCTTTATTAGTGACTATTATTACACTTCATCTCATGTTTCTGCGTGTGTAGAGCGGTGTGCGGGGGGCTTCTGTCAGCCCAGCCCACCGTGTTGCTGGGACCAAGGCTCTCCATTAGTTCTCTGGCGATCACTTCTCTTCCAGGGATTCTGTTCTCTCTAGCTGACAGCTCTCTGCACTCTACCTTGATATGTCTTATACGCTCTTTTCTCTGTCTTGGAATTTCTCCGACAGAGTTTCTGGACTCTGCGTTCTAATTCACGGGCTGGGTTTTCCGTGTGCGTTGTCTACTCTGCTGTTTGCTGCCTCCCTTGCTTTTTAAAATTCAGCGATTGGCTTCCTCACCCCCAAGAATGTTTCGGTGCCCAGATGGTTCCATTTTTGTGATGTTTTGCTCTTACGTTTTAGGTGCAATCCCCTCTCAAAATTATGAATATGAATTAGATTCTTAACAATTTTTTCTCTTGTTCACATATCTCCGTTGGACCACTGCGGTGGACATCCTAAATCCTAAACTGGGGATTCCAAGGCCCGACATGCTTCTTAGAAGATTTAATAGCTGCCCCATAACTCACCCTCATCTCCAGCCCCTGACGTTCTGGGCATGTATTCACATTGTTCTTCTGGGTTCTGCGACCTCTCCGCTCCTTTCCCTTTGCAGGGAATTGTGGGCTAGTCCCCCACTATTCCCTAGTTCCTAACAGTGATGGGGAGTTTTCCCTATTATATTACGTGGTAGAGATGATCCTGGAAACCCACGTGTTAGGCCCATGACAGTGCCAGGACAGATACGCCTTCTATTTGTCAGGACTCTGTGCTGCAAAGGACAGAAAACCCAGTTCCAACAAGCTTAAGCCAAAAAAGGAAATAAATTTGCTCAGGTAGCTGAAAAGCCCAGAGGCCTTTGAGTAGGCTGCTTCAGACACAGCTAGAGGCAGGAGAGACCCTCATCAGGGCTCAGTCTCCTCCCCTAGGCTAAGCCCTCAGGTATTTCTTTCTCTCTCTCTCTCTCTCTCTCTCTCTCTCTCTCTCTTCCCCTGGGCATCTGTTTCCTCCTTAGACTTTTCCAGAGGCAAGGACATAGCCCCCAGCTCCAGCAGAAGCAGGAGGTCTCACGCACATGCTCAAGTTCCCTCTGGGGCTACTTGGGTAAAATTTCCATCTCTGAACTCGTCACTGTGGGTGGGCAGTGTGGAAACATGCTCCAAGTCACTGTCCCTGACCAGAGACAGGCCCACACTGGGTGTCAAGAACCTGGTGAGGGCAGAGAGTCCCCCCAGCAGCTCTGGTTTACAGCGCAGGAGGCATGGTGTGCTGGGCCCACGCAAAATGTCCGCGTAGACCCTCCACTCCCGCCTCCTCAATATCTGCTCACATCTATTGCAACACCCTGGAGCGCTTGTTCTGCCACTGGGAGAAGAGAGAGCAGGAGGTGATGACGTGATGAGGAAGTGGTATCAAGAGGGTAGGGTGCTCCTTGGGTCCTGGGGGAGGATGTGATTGGTTTGTGTGCACAATTCCACGGGCTGGCAGGGACTGCAACCTGATACTCAAGGATAAACAGGAGCTGCTCCCGGTCTCTCCGATAAGGAGGGTTGTTTCGCTATTGGACTTTATAAGTTGGAGCAGAGTGAGGAGGAAAACTTGCCGCTAGGCCACCCAAGGCCCTCCTGACCTTACCCGATGCAAGGCAGCACACAGTATTGAGCCTTAATTTTAGGTCTTGCACCGTAAGGAGGAGCAAGGAAAAGTATCATCTTGTTGCAGAAGCAGAACTTGAGTTTTGTTTTTAAAATTCATAAGAACTTTGTATCCTGATCCAGGTTTGTTTTGATATAAAACTGCTCTTCTCTGGAACTTCTATTAAAATGGTGGACACCTTCTTGGATCATCGCCATGAATCCTGAGTGTCCCGTCTGCAGCCTGAGATGATTTAGAAAGTGCCGTTTTAATTGTTTTCTTTGAAATATATTTTTAATTGAAAAATAATGTAACCATGTTACAGATAATTGGGAAAATAGGCAAAAGAAAAAAAAAACCCTGATAAATTTAACCCATAACCACAGTTAGAATTTTAGTATAATTTCTGCAGTCTTTTTTTCCATATAAAATTTTAAAACTGTAAATATAGAATGTGTATGATCTGTTAGTCTGCTTTTTATGCTTAATGTTTTATCAGAGTACGTCTTCCTTCCTGAGCAAGTCAGGCCAGAATTTATAATATTAGATGGGGCTGAGCAGGGTGTGGGGGAAGCTGAGATGGTCCAGGGTAGAGCTGCAACTTGGGAGGGCCAGGAGGACCCCTGCCTGGGAGAGCAGCGCAGTGCAGGGTGGCGGTGGCTGGACCCAAGTCGGGTGACAGGAGCTTCTGTGCAGGGCTGTGACCTAGTGCGCGTGTCAGAGCCCAAGCAGGGTGAGGAAGGCATCCGGGGGCTTGTGGGGAGGGCAGCAACAGGGCATTTTAAGGGCATGGGAGCATGTTTTTGACTGTTGGAATAGAGCGTTGCAAATAGGCAAATGTAGAACACTGGACTGAAACATGGAGCGTTAGGTTAGAATTGGAAGTTCTGGTGATAACTCATGATTTTCTCTAAAAACACAGAAATACAGAAATAAATACCCACGACGTCAGCAGTGTATCTGTATGTCTATGCACACACATATTGCCTAGTGTTTTCCACTGAAGGGGTGTGGGAGAATGGACACCCCAATAGCAATGAGCACATTGGTTTCTGAATACTGTTCTCTAGCAAAAGGAACCGGGGTTCCTTGTAGGGCAGGGCTGACTGCAGGGCTAGAGCAGGGAAAATATTAAATACGAAATGAGCCTGGAATCGGTCGTGCCCGGAAGCAAGGAGGTACTCAAAAAAACGACGGGGACATGTCGAAACAACATGCAAGCCAGCACAGAGAGGCTCCCACTGGCCACATCTGGAGCAGTCGAAGGACCAAAATAAATGACAATAACAGATTATTCCACTGACTAGGAATTCACTGATATAAACAGATAGATGGATAGATACAAAATCTGATGAGCGTGAGGGCATTTACATAGTTTCAAAGTAGCTACCCGTAAAGTAGCTACCTGTTCTGGGCGTTCATATCAACGGAATCATGCAATATGTGACCTTTTGTGTCCGGCTTCTTTCGCCTTCCATCGCCATTTCTGAGGCAGGGGGTGAGGGCAGATGGTAGCTGTCCAACATGCTGTCCAAAATAGCCGCACGCACGTACTCCTACCCTCTTCCCTGCTTCCTTTTTCTCCTCAGCACTGGGCACCATCTAACCTATGGTACCTGTTGCTTATTTTTGTTATAATCCGTCTCCCTCCACTGGAGTGTAAACTCCACAATGTGGGGGATTTTTTTTTGGTCTTAATTCACTGCTGTATCCATAGCAGCACCCAGATTAGTGCCTAGAACAGAGTCTGTGTTCAATAAAGATTTTTTAAGTAGGTAAAGTTGCTTACCTAGCTGTGGCAGGCAGAGCAGTGCCCCCAAATATGTCCATACCCAAAACCTGGGGATACGTGGATATGTTAGGTTATGCAGTAAAGGGGAATTAAGATTGCAAGTAGAATTAAGGGTGATCAGTTGACCTTAAAGTAGGGAGATTATCCAGGTGGACCTAATGGAATCACAAGAATCCAGGAGAGTTAGAGGAGTCAGAGAGATTTAAAGGTGCTACACTGCCGGCTTTGAGGATGGAGGAAGGCGCCACAAGCCAAGGAATGCAGGCGGCCCCTGGAAGCGGGAAAGAGCGAGGAAACAGTGTCTCCCATAGAGCCACCAAAAAGGGACACAGCTCTGTTGACGCCTTGATTTTAGCCCAGTGAGACTCATTTCAGACTTCTGACCTTTACAACTGTAAGAGGGAATTTTAGCATCTTACATTTAGTGTCGTTTTAAGCCACTAAGTTTGTGCTAATTTGTCACAGCTACAATAGGAAACCAATACACTAGCCTTTGTTTCTAATGGCAGGAGCACGGGCTCTTCTGCCCCTCCTTAGGGAGGGAAGGTGCACCTACCTGTTCTGTGCAAAGGAGAGTATTAATTGCTCCTTCCTGGGAGAGGCAGGGAGTGGGGGAGTAGTTACGAGGATCTGGTGAGCTGGAGATGCACGTAACACACACACACACACACACACACACACAGACACAGCTCCCTGCTCAGAGCCTGGCCTCCAGTATCTAGACCACAGGCCCTACAAGTGCCTGGCAGATTGTAGACCCTCAGTAAATGTTTGTGGAAGGATAAATACATTTCATCAAGTGATGTTCCTTAATTGACTTCATCGTTTCTGTTTTTAGGACAGAAACACAATTTGAGAATCTCTGTGTGCACACGGGGTTTTTTTTGAAGTTAGTTTTCTACTTCTTCAAGATGAGAGCCTCAGTGGGCTGCAAGGCTGGCGCTCAGCACGCGTAGGCGGCGGACAGCTGCCTTCAGCGTGGGCCGTGCAGCTCTCCGAGGCTGAACACTGCTCCGGACGTGACCCCCCCCCCCTCCCCGTGGCCAGCTGGGCTGGGGCTGGAAGGTGGGAGCGGAGAGGAGGCAGACTAGAGGGGCTCTGTCTGAAGGTGCTTTGATGATTTCCTCCGCGGCTGGGCTCCCACTTGGGTTCTTCCACCAGCGCCTGGGAACTGGGGGAGGCCAGCGGGAGGGGGAACTAGGAGAGCCAGTGGTGGTGCTGGAAGCCTCTGCCTGATGCAAGAGAAGTGCTGGGGCCAGTTCAGCAGCTCAGGGCTGTGGCAGCCAGGGCGACAGCATCCGAACCACCCTCCCTCCTGGTGCATGTCCCAGACCAGGCTTCTGAGGCTGCACACCCACAACCTGTGCAGGAAAGTGGGGGCTTCCCCAGGTGCCTGGGGCGGTAGGAGAGCCCTGAGAGAGTAAGGGGACAGAGGAAGCAGAAAGCCAGCTCCAGCCTTCTGCAGTGCCAGACCACTCCCCAGGCCACACTCATTTGCCCACCTCTGCGCTGCTCACAGCTGATGCCCGAAAACCCGGGGGACCTGAGTTTGCAACTGAGGGGAGGAGAGGGTGGGGAAGCGAAGCCAACCGGAGAACAAAGGAGGCCTTGCTGGGAGAGGGAGGCACCTTCAACTGAGGCCTGCAGGGCTTGGGGAAGTGACTCACTGGGCCCTGGGATTGACCCACCCAAGGGGGGCCTGAAAATGCAGCGCAGCTGTCCAGGCGCAAGCCCACGGCATGGGGAAGGGGCTGTCAGTCTCCAGCCTTAGTTGGGTGAGGCCTCCCCCAGTTTCTCGTCTCCTTCAGGACCCGCTGCGCGTCCAGCCCCGAGGCCTCAGGGACGGCCCTGTGCCTCATTAGGCGCTGCCAGGCGGGAGCTGCTGCCGCCACTGCCTCCGCGGTCGCCTGGGGCTGTGGGCGTGGTCCCCTCCTCCAGCCTCACTCCTGTGGGCCTAGAAGGAACCCGGGCTCCCCGGCTCTTGGCAGAGCCACACTGCTCCCCTGCTGGAGCGGGGGGCCATCGGTGCCACCCGAAGGTGACATCCGGCTCTGACGCAAGGCTCCCCGGATGCCCGTGATGGGAACTTGGAGAGCCCTGGTTGCAGGTCTCGGCAGTTGCACAACCTCCCCCAATTACGCTCCTTACACTGTGTGGCAACCGGGCGAGAATTCCAGGACCTTGCACGTACTCGTACCAGTCTGCCCTCCTGCTGTTGGGCCGCAGGGCGGGGCGTGTCTCCGTGGGCCCGGGGAAACGGGGGTGTGTCCGCGTCCCGGAGGGCGGGGCCCGCTTGCCGCGGGGCAGCAGCCAGCCCTGCCAGGGCAGTCTGTGCGCCCCAAACCGCAGCTTCCGCGGGAGCCCTGGACCGGGTCCAGGACACAGAGGAGGAAGCTCTGGTGACATTCTAGACAAGGTTTCGTGCAGCAGGCTTGGCTAGGGCGCGCCTCGTGCTGGTGCAGGGGGGATATGCGGCCAGGGCTCTCCTGGGGGCAGGGCGGGCATCCGAGGCCCAGCGTGGCTTAGGCATCCCGGCCCCTCCCAGACTCTGCCTCGCTCTTCCAGACTTTGCCTTGGTTTGTGATTTCTGTGTAAGGAAGATCTTATGAGTGAGGCGCTGATGATCTAGCTGTCATTCCTGGGCCATGGCTCTGGGCCGAGGAAGAGCATGGTCCTCCGGGGCCTGGGGGCCAAAGGATGTCTGTCGGGACTGGCTGTTCTGTGTCATGGAAATAAAGACAAAAGCCCAAATGTAGCTGACCTCCAACCCCTCTGCTTTGTCTTTCCTGGTATGCGCCTGCCTCTTTCTCTGGGTCTTGCATTAGAATTTCAGAGAGGCCTCTTTGCTATGGAGATGCCCGCGCAGAGGCTGGCGAGGTTGCTGGCTCTATGCACAAATCAGTGAATTTGCAGTGGTCCATGTCCGGTGTTACGACGAACTTGAAAACTATAATATGGTTTCTCTTCCCGGTAACTTAACTGAGCCTCAGGTAAGCAACTGAATGTAAGCAATTCTGGTGGACAAACAAGTGTCTCCTCTGAGCCTCATGGACTGATCTTGTCCTCCAGTCACCTGCAGTGGCTGGCACACGAGAGCCACCAATGAATGGCACTCTTTGGGTGGTTGGGACGATAAGGACCTCTGCCGTGAAGCAGGGACCCTTTGATAACTAGTGTCCAAAGCCCCGGCAGGCACATCAGCCCATTTTCCCACATCACAGTTGTACGACTTACCGTTAAATAGCGTGAATTCTATCCAACGCATCCTTCCACTGGGGGTGGGGTGGTGGGAACAGAAACACAGGAGGTCTTGTTCCCTGTGGATAATCAGCTACCAACAGGCAGCCACGCCTGGATACCCAACCCCAGGAGTGGCCCCATCCCCGAGAGTGAGCCCCCACCCTGCCTGTGCCTCTGAGGTTTGGAGCGCTCGCCATGGGTCGGGCAGGCGCCCTGTTTGTCTAGCTTTGGGGCATGCAGGAAAAGAGCTGCCATCCAGGGATGCCAAACTAGATCCAGGGATTAATCTGGGATGTAGGGGAGGGTGCGCTTCCCTGGGGTTGGGGTCTCCCTTCCACCGAAAGCTCACAGAGAAATGCCCCCGGACTTACAGAGGACGCGAGGGTGAGGACTGAGGCGTGCCTGTGAGTCCTGGAGGGCGGGGTCAAGCCCTTCTTTTCTGACCTTCGACCCTCACACGAGTTGTGTTTCTAGTGCTTCTAGGAGAACGTCAGTGCTGCCCTTGCTCCCGGCAGGAAGCTGCCCTTAGCTGCCACCAATACCTTTTCCTTTCTCTTGGTCCAGGAAGGGTTACCCTACTTTACAAACCCTCTGGAGAATGTCAGGGCTGCCCAGGATGTCTCGCCAGGGCTGAGCTCCTAATGGAAAGTGATTCTGAGGGGGAATGTATCTCTGCGTCTCTACCCCAGTTGGTGGATTTATCTAAATACAGTTGTAAGTGGATAGACTTTCCTCCTAGCAGGCGCCCTTGGCTGCCTTCCTCAGAATGGGGTGGGGTTACGAAAGAAAGCAGGGGCGTTGTCTTGGGCTTTATGTTGGACATTAGAGCTCCATCTTTGCAACTCCTTTGCAGGTTTCCATGGATACTGACAACAAACCTCATTCGGTCCAATGAGAAATCTCTCACTAATAAAGGCAGGGACTGCTTTTGACAAATACGCATCGAAATCATCCCTCTCTTTTTACAATTCATTCTAAGGACATCCGTTTGTGGATAATTTAAAAACTTGTGGCAATAGTAAGGTGTGGGCTTTTACCCTATGCAGTGACCCAGAGTCTTCAGTGGAGGTAACTCCAAATTGAAGCCCCCACCAGAGATAAAACAGCTGCCAGGGCTCTAATCTCCAGCGGGGGCAAGCCCTCTCTCTACCAGGAGCCACCTCCTTTGGCCTTTGGGCGGGTTGGGGTGAGCAGAAAGAGGGCCTCGTCACACATGAGACAAGACCGGTATTACCTGGCTGCCTTGAGCTTCGAGGTCGAATACATTTGCCCACCCCCCTTAAAACCAACTAAAGTGATGGCCATCAAACTATGATATCACACTTCCTACAACACCCCACATCAGCCCAGATGTCAGGCTCAGGGCCTGTAGCTGCCCTCTGTGGCCATCAGTTGTCCCTCCAGCCCTGTCCAGAGCTCCCTATTGTTTTGAACCCAGTGTCCTGCCTCCAACCGAAAACCCCCTGGCAGCTCCTGTTTTTGTCTTTTCCACCTTGTCACTTACTTAGGAGAAATTCCCATCTTGTGTGTCCTGGAGTGTCCTCCAGGGCCAAGGCAGCTGTTCTCTTGTCTCTGGAGTCAGAAGGGAGGGCAGGGCCCGATGGGACGGGGCATCTTGGCAGACGGTGTTCTCCAGAGCAGGCAGGTAGAGGTCCCGGCAAGTAAACAGGGTAGGCTCTGCTGGGCTGGGCCAACTTAGTCTTCTCTTGGCCAGGGGCTCAGTGCAGACTGTTTCCCCTCGTTTCTCACGTCTGTGCTTTCCCTGGGCCTTTTCAAACATCTTAGTGGTGCAGTTCACCTATTCACATGCACCAAAGCAACACAGTGCAAAAACGCCTGAACGCAGGAGTCCAGGGTGGGGGGTCTGGGAGAGGTGGAGGAAGCCCGGTGTGCACCCGGTGCCTGGGAGCCCTGAAGTTGCTTGGGGCCCTCAAATCAGGAAGCTTTGGGACTTGGGATATTCAAGGTCCTAAGTGGCCAAGTCCCAAGCGTGAAGAGCAGTGGCTCCGGAATCACGCCTACCGGAGTACCTTCTCGTGGCTGCCTCAGTGAGTTAGAAACAAGGCGCTAGAGCTGTGTGTAATTTATAAAATATCCTTTATTTATTCTAAGGAACACAGTCAAGTAGTAGCTTAAAAAAAAAAAAAAAGCTCTACACACTTTTTGAAAGATTATTAGTGTTGTGACCTGGCTTGGAGCCCCATGAGTGGGATGGTGGCCACATGCTGTGGCTTTGTGAGTCCTCTGCAGTGGCCGGCAGGGGTTTGGTAGCAAAGAGGGATGCTTTGGCACAGCTCTGACCTGTTGCTCACGATCAACGAGAGTTTTGAGGATTATGAAGAGCAGAAATAACATTTATATTGCTGGTATTTGACAAAAGATTACTTATAAATATATTCATTCCAGGAAGTGTAAGAACGTTTCAAAGGAATGGATAATTTGTACTTATTTATGGAGACCAGGTCTGTTAGAATTACAGCGGGAGCATAGTCATTCCCTGCAAATTCAGATATTCTCAAGTTGATGTAAAATCATACTTCCTGATTTTGCTTAATTAGTAAAGAAAACAGAGTAACATTTAATCAGATAGGGTTACTCTTTTTCTCCCCTTCTTTTTTTGGCATGATGATTTAATTAAAAATATAGTTTGTCCCAATCGGTAAATAACCGTACTATCACACCAGAAAAATCCATAAACACACGCAGCATTGAGCTATTTTCACCAGACTTCCTTTCTAATAAACACAAGGCTTTCTCCTCCTCGGATGTCAAAATGCAGATGTGCCAACTGTAGGCACGTTGCTAAGCAGAGGAGAAGCCCAGCAAGTTTGTCCAGCAGATTAGATTAGAAGGAGGGAGGACAGCTGCTCTGCAGCCCCAGACGGGAGGTGGCCGGGTGTGCTCCTGTCCTCTGGGGCAGCTCGAGGCTGGTGGCCCTCAGGGGGGGCAGGTAAAAGGGTCCTCATGGGTTAGAACATAAAGGATTTGAGGAAAAATAGGCAAAGACTCATTAAAATGGGAGGTCTACGTGAATTCATTCAAACTCCTTCCCTTGGACATACTGAGATCATATTCCGAGCTTAGGTGACCTGCAGTTCTCATGCTGGCTGCGTGTCTCTGTGCCCCTGGCTCGCCTGAGTCATGGCCTGTCACCTTCTCCATGCCACTACGTGGGACTCTAAAGAGGATGTCACCCCCAACCAAAAGACAGTGAGAGAAAAATCCCAAACATTTAAGACTGAGTTCAAAAGCCCCTGGACATCTGTCTGTCTTGGTTTGCATCTGGTTAGGGGCTGTGAATCAGAATTCAGAATCTGTGCTGCCCAGAGGGGACAGACAGCAGCAGCCAGGAAACACCCAAATGCAATAAATAACACCAAGCTCGGGACCGGCCCCGCCCCTCCCCCAGCCACCACTGCCGGTCACTCATCTGAACTGGAGGAACCGAGGGAGGAACTCCACCCCGACCTCCCTGCACAGCGCCAAGCGCAGGAATCCAGCCCCTGCTTCTGCACAGGATGGAGCCTCAGTCTTTCGCTTGATAGCATCGTTTATGGCATGAGCTAGGAACAGAATGTGTTCACACAAACACACGACAATTATACATCGGCATCTTTACAATATTAAAGGAGTCATATACAAGTCTACAGGCATTGTACACGGGGTGGAGAAGGCCAGGGAGCCCCACCCACCAGTTCTCCACAGGTTCCCCACCCGGGAAGGGCCAGCACTTGGGGATGAGACAGGGCCAGGGAGGGTCCGACTTTGGGCCTGTCATCTACGAGGCAGCAGGTCTGTGAGGACCCCTCAAGGCCAGTCCTCATTGGAATTCCGGGTCAGGAGGGCCAGGTGTGCCTGTGTCCGGGTCTTATCGGCAGGCTAGTGTATCGAGTATAATTAAAACTTGGGTGTGCATGTTAGCATAAGAAAGGTGGAGCTGGGGATGGCTCCCTGAGCTGGGGACCCAGAGGACGATGATGACAGATGGGCCCCTTCCCGGTGGGGGGGCCCATTCCTGAGGTAAGGTGCCGCCCTGTGGCTGGTCCAAATGGGAGGAGACTTCCCCAGGAGCCCAGGAGGGGAGGACACGCAGACAGGACTGGAAGCCCCTGGGTATGAGCAGGTCAGGAGACCCACCAAGTGCAGCCTGAGCCACCCAGCCCCCACACCCTCCTCCCCGCAGCCCTGCCCCTGGGGACCCCGCTTGGCTGTGCAGTGATGTCTCTGCATCTGTCCCGAGCGCCGGGCAGCTCATCTGCCGTGTGTGCACGTCCAACTGAGAACTGAGCACCAGATAAAGAAGTGTTGGTCCTTGTCGGCCTCTCTGACGAGTGCAGTGACACTTGCTTCCGTTTTAAATACTGTAGAAAAATAGGCCATCTCTGACTCAAGGAGACCCACCAGAGTCTGCCAGTCGTGGAGAAGGAAAAACGGCTCCTCCGGAGTAGCTGTGGACACCCCTGCTGACCCTGCCTCAACGGGCCCCGCAGCCTCAGAGGATGCGGCACCAGGCCAGGGGGGTGGGTGGGCCAGGGGCTGGAAGAGCTGGCAGCGGAGTTCCCACCACAGCATCTTTGGGTGACATCAACAGTCCTTTGCTGGGCATGCCTCCAGCACCCCACATTCTGTTGCCATGATGCCGGGGGCCCTGGTGCTCCCTGGGCCAGCTTTGGCCCCTCCAGCCCTGCCCTTGGTCTCATGCCCATGGCTGAGCACACGCGGGAAGACTCCCCAGCTCTGTTCCCAGGTCCCTGGGGTGTCCCAGGCGGGCAGCGAGGCAGGGCCTAGTCCAAGGGCTCCTGCTTTATCCGGACAGCAGTGGGCGTGGGCTGTGGTCGCCGCTCCTCCCGGCAAAGCACGTACTCGCTGAACTGAGAGGAGTCCACGCCGCCCCCACAGGACGCGGCCACGCTGAAACCCCTCTGGAACAGCCTCTCCAGCACCTGCCAGGGAAGAAACAGGGGTCAGCAGTGCCCAGGTGCAGGAGATTACCTGGCTCGGCCTGGGGGGCAGGTGGGTGCCAGCCACGGTGGCCAGCAGAGCCAGCCACCTTCTGCTAGGAGCTCAGTCTCACTCTCTGACAAAGGTCCCTGCAGAGCCACCTGTTAGGTTCCAGCACAGGAGAGGCAGGAGCTGCCAGGCCCAGGGACCCCTCAGGTTACCACACCTAGGTGGGCCACCCCACCTAGGCTGCCACCCTGCTGCCCTCGGGGGTGCACAGCTTTGATTCCTGGAGGCAAAAAGCCTTTGCGCCTCTTCTCTAGGGTGTAACCTGCCCCTTCTCTCTGGACACAGGGTCTCAGGCACCCCCCTCCAATAGCTGTGAGTCCCAGACGGTTTGCGGCCTTGGGGCACATCAGTGGGAGGGAGCACTGCATGGAAAGACAGAGAAGGAGTCCTCTGAACGCCTGAGTCTCTGCTGGCCCCCATGGCCACATGGGCTTGTGCCTCTGTGAGGGTGGGGTCTGGTCACTGTGTCTAACTGCTGTGTCCTACAACCAGCAAGTTCTGACTGGCAGCCTGTGGGGTGTGTGCTTTTCCCCACTAACTCCATTCTGCCCTAACCCCAAAATATGTGTGTTCTTGGCTTCGGGAAGAGCTGTTGGAAAATGGGCCCCACTCCATGGGGGCTTCCCAATTCTTAGACCCATCCAGGAAAAGCCAGTCTGGAAGTTCTGTGGGCCGCTCCCAGGTCAGGGAGGGGAGAGGGGTCTTAAGCCACCTCTACCATCAGCCTCTGTCCCGCCCCGCTTGTTGCCTGGGTTTAGTATGAATCCAAAGTCCGACTCTGGATGTCAAACGAAGCACACTTTGTTGAAAATACTCTGGGCCATTTTTATAGAACATCCTTTTGGAAAGAAAAAAAGTGCAGATCAATTTTTTTAAGTCCAACCCCCAGGCACCATCATTTAATTATGAGCGGGACATAAATTATGCATCGACACATTGTTGCCTTTTTTGTAAGATGGCACCGAGGGCTTTGCCATTTCGGGGACCGTGCCTGCCTCCACCTCTAGCGGGGGCCGGCCGCTCCGGGGAGGCGGGCGCCGGCGGCCCCGGCCCAGGCCCTCACCTGCACCGAGTTGAGCCGGCAGTAGCCGTTGAGCGGGAAGCGGATGACGTGCGTGGGGTCCTGGTTCCAGCCGGCGTTGACCGAGTTGCACATGACGTCCCCGGTCTCGGGGAAGACCTCCTCGATGAGGGCTTTCTCGCCGCTGAGCGCGATCCGCTCCCCCAGGTCCGGCGTCACGCGCACCACCAGGCAGTCGCAGGCCCGGCTGCGGCGCCGCTGCTCCTGCTCCTGCTGCCAGCGCTCCAGTTCGCGCACCATAGGCTGCAGCTGGTAGTAGCGCGCCTCCTCGTACAGCAGGCTGAAGTCCTGCGGACACCGCACGCCGGTCGGGGGAGGCGGGGGCTCCCCTTTCCTACCAGTTCTGCAGGAACTGCCATCCCCACCCCGGGGCACAGTGTGGATGGACCGGGACGGCTGTCCCCACGGCACAGATGAGGCAGATGAGTGTGTGCAAAGCTTAAGGAATCTAGCCTAGACCCAAGGTGCTGCTGGTGTGTACCAGTGCCAGACCCCCTGGGCCCTTCCGCCTGGCCCCAAGCACTGGGGCAGAGAGAAGCCTCATGGAAAGATCTGGAGGCTCCACTAGAGGAGCCGGAGGCTGTACTTATGCCTGGGGACCTGCTGTCTTCTTAGCGTCCCACTGAGAGAACAGACCCTGCCGGGCCCAGGGCAGCCCACCCCAGAGGAGCTCACAGCCCAGCCCGCGGGCAAACAGGTTCATCTCCAGCCAAACCTGCCTGGGTTGGATTTTCAGCTTCATCCTCTACCGGCTCTGAGAACTCTGAACTTCAGTTATTGACCTCTGAGTCTCAGTTTCCTCGGCTATAAATGGATGTAAACACCCAGCTCAGAGATGGGGAGTGAGGATTAAAGATCTGCCCAGTGCCCAGCCGTGCCCCTGACCAGGCAGATGTTTAGTGTGACGAGGTGTCCAGGGAGGGGAAGCCCCCCCCCCCCGCCAATGCCAGGCAGCTGCTCTCAGGCTGGGCCGGCTCCCACACACTGTGTCAGGCCCTGGTATCAGGGCATACATGTAACACTTGCTCACCCTCACCCACCTCAACCCTGTGTGGCTGAGGTCCCGTGACTCAAGCTGCTCAGTGCCGCGCAGCGAGCAAGTCTGGCAGGTGAACCTGGGAGCCCCTGGGGGAAGGTGAGGAAGCCCAACCTGCTGGCCTGGCCTTTGGAGATGCCCCGAGGGAGACCTACGTTTTAACCCCTCCCCTGGGGCTGTTCCCAGTCGGAGACTCATCCTGCCCCTCTGCCAGGGTCCCTCAGGGCTCCATCCTGAGCCCGTGTTCCAGAGATTTTAAATGACATCTCTGACAACCCCATTTTTCCCTATAGCTCCGATGTCTCTGCCCAACGCCCCACCGGCTCTCCACACAGGAGTGGGCGCCACAGTCCCACAGCCTGGTCCACCCCTGGGCCTCCGCCTGTCGACTTAGTACTCAAGCCACAGCCAAGAGGCACTCCCAAGAGCTGCCTTACTCTGCCAGGCCACACCCACGAGCTTCTGCAGCCTCTTCCTAAATGTAAGTCTGATCGGCCACGGCGTTCCATCTTCTCTGCCTCTGTCCTTCCTAGTCCAAGGCCTCCAGCAGCTCTCCCCTGGCCTGGGGAAGTGGCCTTCCCCCCAGCTGCCCTCCTGCACCACCCTGCACCCTCCCACATCCTTCTGCACACAACAGCCAGTGCGATCTTTCCAATGCGCAAATCTCATCGTCCTTCCCATACGCACGACTGTTCCGACACGACCCTTCCGCCGCACTCAGGGTAAAATGTGAAATGCTAAGCCACCCGCCAAGGTCCTGACTTCAAACAGCAGCCTCCCTTCCTGCTCCTCCCTTCCCAGTCCATAAGGCCCCAGAGCTTGACACCTTCTCTCTAGTTCCGTAATGTATCAAGCCCTTTGGCACCCCCAGCCCCTCACCAAGACCCTCACCCCCGTCTGCCCTGTTCCTCCTTCACCACCCAGGTAACCATCATTTCTCTCGAACCTGCGCGGGCCGTTCCCTGTCGTTCACGCTCACAATCCTCTCTACTTCTCTGAAGCATCAGCCACGTGGAATTCAAGTTCCACACCTGTCTTCCCCTAGCCTGTAAGCGTCACGGGGCAGGGGACGTGCCTCACTGTATTTCCGCCCAAGTGCAGATGCTGGCACTCAGTAACTGAGCTGCGTGAAGGACAAAAGAGCCCCGGGGCAACTGGTCCCCCTGACAGCCTCGCCCTGAGAGCTGGGGGCTTCCTTTTGTTTAAGGGCCTCTGTTTAGATCACCGGGGTCTTTCCCCTGCAAACCGCCAAGAAGGAACAGAGGTATGAACCCCTGAGTCCCGTGACTCCAGCACGCAGCAGCCCTTAACCACAACAGACGCTAGACTGGGCTAAGTGCCGCAGTGTAGGTGTTGTTACACTCCGATAAATACGCAAAAAAAAAAAAAAATGTGAGAAAACAAAATTAGTTTAGAAAAACTGATTTAGCCTTCGGCTTCATCATTTAACTTTTTGTGGTTGCCATGACAACCACAGGTCCATTTATTAAGTCACAGCGTCCCCCGTGTAATGCCATCGCACAGGCGGCGTCGTGAGGGGGCCGCCAGCTGCGGACCTACCTTGAAGTCATCCGGGAGCAGCAGTTTCGACGTCCGCAGGAAGCTCAGGACGTAGCGGAAAATCTCCCCATCCCGGTCGATGAAATAATGTTGCTTCAAACTGTCCAGGACGATGGGTTCAGTGCCATTGAAGAGGCGGCTTATCCTGGGAGAGACAGGCAGGGCGGGACATCTGACGGCGGGAGCTGAGTCCACCTGTCCCACTTCCCACTCCTTAGAGCCACCCTGCTGCGGGGGCCTCGCGTGGGTGACGCCGGGACTGTGTCAGGCCTGACAACACCTGCACACACCTGGGGCAGCCAGGCCACAGTCAGACAGGACACGCCACACACCCCACCTACACTCGTGAGCCACAGCCAGAGAGAGACACGCCCAGCTATACACGCCAGCTGGCCCACACACGTCACAAGGCAGGAAAACTGTAGCAAGACACAGAGAGAGCCACCTCGCCCCACCCACACAGAGTCACAGACCCAGTGTACACACCCTCTCCAGAGAGAGCCACCCCGAATGTGCACATGGACCGTCTGATACCGCAGCCCACAGCCACACACCTGCCGGGACGGTCCTTGGCAACACTCGTCCTGCTCACCCAGCCCATGCAAATGAGCGTCAGACGTTACACACCTGGGCAACAGGCGCTGGAGGCACCTGGTCCCCTCCCTCCCATCACACAAATCTCAGGCAGACCCAGACACATCCAGGACATACACCTGCCGACACAAGGCACCGAGAGACAGGAAGTCACAAACACCCCACAGCCACTCACTCAGGGAGCCGTGAGGGAGAAACACAGGCAGGCAGGAGGGACAGCATGTACGTGTGCATGCTGCCAATGCGCACACACGCTACAGCATGTGCACACACACAGACACCAGGCACACGTGCACACGTGGGGGCCGGCACTGAGAGGCAGTGGTTCCAACAATGCACAACCTACAGGAAGTTCTTGGGGAGTCCCCACACCTGTCCCTGTCCACTCCAGGAAGAAAGAACCGGGCCTCAGAGCCAGGGCTGGTACCTCCCCAATGTCCAGGAGGCAGGCTCTGGCTTGGTCAACTGGGGTCCAGGCAGACCCCAGGCCAAGCTGTGGATGCTCAGGCGCCCCAAAGAGGGATGGGGACAGCCACGAGCTGGGCCTGGGAACAGGAGGAGGCTGGCAGCGTCTCTCCAATGTCAGCACCATGAGACATCTTTTGGCAGGCAGGCCACACCCGCTTGTGCCCGGCTAGACCCTGCCAAGGTGGCAGCTTGTCTGCACAGCTGGGAGAAGGGAGCCCTTCCCTGGGACCCAGGTCTTCCAGCACAGTCTGGACACAAGCCAGTGCCCAAGCCCCCTTACTCCCTTCCCGCACCAGCTAGGATCCCACCAGAGCTGCGCCCCTGTCCCCTCTGCCGACTCCCAAGGCCCTGCAATCTGTGCCCAGGACGCACTAGCTGGGCAGAAGCTGAGGGGGTTGGAGTACCCAAAGCCCCTCCTAGCACCTCCCACCCTACTGTCCTATGCTCTGGTGGCCTGGCACACTCGATGCATTGGCCATGGCCTGGAGGAGCCACGCAGTTGCCTGTTCTCACTCTGGGGACATGGCCCAGTCCCTGTCCCAGTAAAGGGCAAGGCTTTGTGAGGAGGTCACAGCTGCTGGGAGGGGTGTGGAAAGGCCTGACCCTCTGAAGTCAGAGCAGCGGCCTCCCAGATGCAACTTATCTCAGCGCTCCAAAGGCCACTAAGCCCTGTCAACCCCCCAGGCCTGGTGACAATAATGCTGGGGGACACAGTCCCTGCTGGAAAGCCCTGTAGGTTCCTTGGTTGGTTCCAGCTTTTGAAGCCCCGAGGACCTGGCCTAGCAGAGCCTGGGCATGCAGACAGAGGGAGCAAAGCTGCCAGGTGGCACGGGCCGTGGTCTGCAGATAGCTGAGGGCCCACATGTGGCACCAGCAGGAAGAAATCAGAGCCACATCCACAGGTGAGTCGACAAATCCAAAGCCTCAGCCTCCCTGGGAACATCCTCCACTCTTCCTGGTTGAGCCCAAACACTCCGGGCAGCAGCAACATCCTAGGCCTGGCCGAGCTCCAAATCCCTCTGACGTCAGGGCTGGTGGAGGCGCCAGCCCGTCCTGTTGGTCCAGAAGACTCCTGATCCACCCATATTCTAGGGCTGGCTGGGTTCCAGGTTGTCTTAGTGGTCCAAGGCTAGAAGGTTCCCAATCTACCTTACTTCAGCGCTGGCTAGTTCTAGATCTTTCCATGGTTCAGTGTCTATTCCAGGACAAACTGGCAGCTGTGCAGCCCCACCCAGGACAAAGGCCTTTCACGCCCTCAGTGTCCGAGGCTGCCGAGGACGTGAGCGGGATGAGGGAAGGTTAGGACAATCGCCAAGAAGAAACCCCCGGACCCTTGCAGCGTGAGTTCCCGCTGTGACATCCTGGGTTCTGTCCCTGGCTGCACACATCTCCCGAGGAAACTGGCCCAGGCCACCCTCTGAGAGAGGCTGCAGGGTTTGCCGAGCAGACTTCAGACGTCCTCCATGGAATAAGCTGGGACCCTCGGGGCAGAAAGGTGCGGTCCGGCCACCACCTGCGCGCTCCCGGGAGGCTTTAGGAACCTTTATTTTTTCCGTTGTTGTTAAGCTCTGGCTCCAATTTCCCGGATGCTTCGGTGGAAGGTTGTATTGGTTCTGAAGCTCCTGGCCGTCTCCATTCCTTGCTTCCCACAGTCAGCACAGATGTCAGCGTGGGGCTATGGTGGCGGCAGCAGCAGTGCGACACCCGGCAGGCAGGACACGAGTGAGGGGGCTGCCCTAGGGAGTCCGTGCTCAGCCGTCTCCGGGCGAGGACCAGAGGAGGCACCCAGGCTACCCCGACCCGCAAGGAACCGGAAGCCCAGGCGGTGCAGAGGGCGCAGAAGCTATAGGTGTGGGCACCTGGCCCTCCCAGTGCTGCCCAGGGAGGGACACTGTTGACATCTGGAAATGCCCTGGGGACCTCAGCACCTTCATCTCCAAGCGACTCACAGATCAGTGACACTGGGTAAGGGATTGATCTTCTTTTCCAGAATCGGTGAAAAACAGTTTTAAAATTGTAATAATCCACTAAAAGAAGGATAGGAGAGATGGGGGGGGGCCTTTGCCAGCACAGCTCCCCAACTCACTTCTCAAGCCCCCCGAGTCCCTGTACCCAGACCAGCTGACAGCTCACACCACCCCAGCCTCTAGGCTGAAGCTTCAGGCCTGGGCAGCGGCTATCCTGCAGCCAGAAGCCAGCCAGGCAGAACAACAGATTCACCCTGAGCCCCGGCCCTGGGGAAGAAGCCCTGGGGAAGAATGCAGACAGCCACCCCTCTGGGCATGACCTGCCTCGAGGGTCCCACATGCCAGATCACAGAGCCACGGAGGCCTGAGCTCCTCGGCAAAAGGGCACCCCCCACACAGCAGCACAGCGCGCTGGGCCTGGGAGGGGAAGACCCCCGCCCTCCTGCTCCCGGGCTGCAGCCCAGTGCCAAGAACCAGGAGGCCCCTCCGTTCCCCCAGGGCCTGGGCTGCGGATCGCTCCAGAAAGGCAAATGTCTGATTTCTGGAAACACTTTGCAGAGAGGGTTCTGGGCAAAGGTTTTATGAATTTCACTCACAAACGTCGTCAACCGATTAAGGGATGATCTATCTCAAACAACTTGGGAATGCCGCAGAAGGCAAAATTGAAATTAAATAAGCAGAATCCATCTCCCATCCCAGACAGCGCTCTGCGGGCACGGAGGCGATGCTATGGACCTGGTCTCGGGGCTCCTGGCCCCCACAAAGCCCCAAGTTCAGAGCCCCAGGGAAAGTCTGCTGGGCTGGGTCAACAGAAACCCCAACCACTTCTGTACCCCAGACTCCCCAAATGTGGAACCACACACTGCATCCACCTCCAGCATGACCTACTCGAGGGGCACTCCTGCCCTATGGGGGGGCTCTGTCCTAGCCCTCAACAAGCTCTAAAGCAGCCCCCTCCATGCACTATAACCCTCCCAGCTCTGAGCAGCCATACAGGTGACCAGGCAGACTGACAGCCCCCCAGATGATCCCTCGTGTCAGGGGGATTAATTAATCCCTCCTGTTATGCTAAATGCACAAAGCAGGGGTGACGCCTGCAGCCCTGGCCTTCCCATGCTCTCCCCCAGGGAGAGTGGTGGCCGCCTCGCTGTGCCAAGAGCGAGCAGTCGCAGCTCAGCAAGCAGCTCCAGGAGATCTCAGGGATGCAGCCCAGTGCCGGTCAGCCCTGCCGCTGCGCCAACAGGGAAACCAGGTCCCCCACCCAGGAGGCAAGAGTGGGAGAGGCAGCAGAACCCAGAACCTCGAACAGGGTCGAGGGCCGGGGCAGCCTGTGAGTTCGGCAGTGTGGGGGACTCCCTACCGGGAGGAGCCTGCAAGCCCCCAGCCAGGGTCCTGGTCAGAGACACTTTATCCACTGATGGGGTACGAGGCTGCTGCTCACCCACAGCCCTGGATATCCCGAATTTCCTGGAATCCCTGCCGGTCACTCACTGCAACACCCAGCGCCAAGGGAAGCCTGCTGCCAGCCCTCAGGGCCCCACGGTGGCCACCCACACCGACAACTATGGCACCTGCTGCTCTTTCTCCTTCCCCTTTTGCAGTTTCCCAGGGTTAGAATAGGAAATGGGATTAACTACCCGACCCCCGCCTCATGACCTCAGGACTTACGTACTTAGCATGGCTCACAAATGACCCCCAGCAGAGGCCAAGCCTGAGTCCCACTCCAGAGGACCCTGAAGGTACATGAGATTCCCCAGCCAGGCCCAGGTGGGGCTGGCTCTGAACAAGTCCTAAGCCTCCGCCCGCCAGTGGGTCCAGAGCTCCACCTTGCACTACCAATGCTGCCAGACCAGGGTCACAGCCTCTGAGCAAGGCAGCCTTCAACAGGTGGACTCAGCCTCCCAAACCCTAGCTCCCCAGGTACCAGCCCGTGCACCCTGGAGAGCCAGGTGTGGGAGGTGGCAGGGGAGACGGGCCCCCGGGGCAGAAGGCTGCAGACACTGCCTCCCCTCCCCCCCGACCACGTGCCTGCTGCTCCAAGGGGCCCGGCTCTTACCTGGAGTCCGGGTACTTCGTGAGCGTGGCCAGGCTGCTGGTGTACATGTGGCCGCCCACGTCAATGTGCACGGGCGCATTTGACTTGGTGAGCTGAGCTGGCAGTGGGATCCCCTGGGCAGCCAGCGGGGACACGGGCGACCGGGTGAGAGATAGCCGGGACATGTTTCCTCCTTCCTAGAGATGGGAACAAGGCAGGAGACAGGAGTTTCTCCACCACACAGCCGTGCACTCCCTTTATTGGGAGTGTGTGATCACAGATCTAATCAGATCCCTTCTGCCTGTGCCTGATCACATATTCAGCTGACAAATTACGGCCACCACTGTAATTAAGTGTATTTGCATCATTTTCTTCAAAGTACCAGAGGGAAAAAGAAAGATGCTTATTAGCAATAAGAAATCAAGAAAAAAAAAATTTCAAGGTGTCAGCCTCCAGGGGCATAAAACAAACTGCAAAATTCTAATTAAAGGTCGCGGGCTTATGTGTTAGATGTGAAATATCCCCTGACAAACGAATCACCAATTTGTGAATTGGGATTCAGGGGTTTTTGCAAGTTTGTCTCGGTAACGAGACACCTCTAAATTAGTGACTTCCTCAGCACCTAAGGCGTTGAGTTTTATACATGTAGTAAATTTCACATCAAATTAAGAGCGTTTTTGTTTCAAAAAATACATAACCGTGCAGCCAGTCAACAGTCACCTCGAGAGTGCCGTGGCCCCGAGGGAGGATGGCCAGGGAGCAGGTGCTTGGGAAGAAGGCAGAGAGGGGCCCCGGCACCCACCCAGCCCGCCAGGCAGGCTCACCGCGGTGCCGCTGCTGCCGTGCGCGTGAAGTGAGGACCCGCTCGGCCGCTCCTTGCGGTGAGGCATCTAGGCTTCCATCGCTGCCCAGAGTATCTGCGGGAAGCAGGGACAACACAAGACAGGGCTTACTCCTCGGCAGCTGTGGGCACAGGTCTCCCATGCAAGCGAAGGACACTTAGAATCGTCCTTTCCTCACACTCTCTGGGACCCCACGTGCTCCAGGCAGCCCACCACCACCGTCTGCCTCCGCAGCCCAAAGCAGGTCTCCCAACCACAGCAGATTACACACATGCACAGGCACACACACACACACACGCACACATGTGTTTTCTGGGCAGCTCCATGCCTGCTAATTCAGCTAATGACAGTACTGAAACATATGCTCACCATTATTGCCCTGAAATGTTTCAGAACAAATCTGATTTTCCTGGTATTTTGGTTTAGAGCCATGTTACCAAGCGTGTCTCCTCTTGCATCAGCAGAGAACCTTGTAGACCAGGGCTCAGGAAGGATCCCTCACCCTCCATGGGCCGGGGGAGCCCAGGACCTCTGCGTGCAACTGGCCAGACACACATAAGCCCTTCAGCAGAAGTCAGGGCACAGGGACAAGGGCAAGCCACTTGGGAAGCCACCTTTCCCCTGTGGCTCCCCAGAGCAGAGCAAACCTGTCTTTGTTTGCCTAGTCTGCACCTCACAGTTTGTCTGCAGATCCCCAGAATGGTGTCATCTGTGCCTAATGTATTCCAGACCCCTCAGGCTCACACGCCCCGCCCTGAGGCATCAGAGAGCTGGCCAGAAGGAAACTGCCCATCAGCAAATGCACCCTTTCTCCCCTCCTCCCCAGATCACTCAGTGACTTCCCTCAGTGCCACAACCACTTGAAAGAAGATTGTCCTGCAGTCCTTGGCAGCCACCCCCGGGGGCACTTTGCAGCCCCCCTACGCAGGAGGGGTGGAGAAGGGCAGGTTTCTGCCCTTCCAGTGACTTGGGGCTGCCTCAAGGGAGCTCTGCACAGCCAGTAGTCACCACTCACACATGTACACATACACTGGTCTCCACACACCCGCCCTGGACTTCTCTGTCATAGGTTTAACCTTTGAGAGACCAATCAAATGAAATTCTTGGGTCCCAAGCAACAGCTTTCTTGTGTTAAACTCTGGCGTCTAAGTTTCTGCCTTGAAATTCAACATTCAATTTTAAATCACAGAGCAAAGTCCAATGAGAGTCAAATCCGGCAACTTTAGGTAAGTTTCCTCTCCTGTGATTTGCCCTGCCCTGAGTGCCCCAGCAAGTTCCTGCTGTGAAACTGTCTGGGCTGGGGTGGGAGTGGGAGGTTGCTGTTAGCCCTCGCTGGGGGCCAGGGTCTGCTGCTTTTGGCCTTCCGGAGTTCCGGAAAGGTTAAAAAAGAAAACCAGGTCACTTGGCTCAAGGAAGTTCTGAGAACCAAAACAGACCTCAGGAATGGCTTATCCTGCCCTAGGAGGCTCTGCTGGGGGAGGAGTCAGAAGGGAAGACAGGGCATAAGCTGAACTGGAAGGAATTCCCACTGAGATTGTAAAGCGGACTACACAATGTTTTCCCTCCCACCAGGACACTATTAAAAGTGACATTTAAAGCCAAGCACCCACCACAAGCGCTGCTCCACCCTGCTCTCACTCACTCGGCCTCTTTTCCACGGCAAGCATGACCTGATGTTCACGGCAAACCAGAAACTCACCATTGGAAGCCCCAGGCTTTACGCCTTCACCCGAGTCTCCAACGCATCCGTGCTGGACCACGGCCTTTCCCCCAAGACCACTGCTGAAGTCAGAAGCACAAAAGTGGGCGCAGTCAGAGACCCAAGTTCATGCCACCGCCACCAGCACCAAACCCACGACCCTGGCCCTCCCCAGGCTCGGCGGAAACGCCTGTTGCAGAAGGGCCCGCTGATGCCCGCGGGTTCCCAGCCTGGCCCGGTAGTGACCCGCGGCTCCAGCTGCGGCGGGAGACCCGGGTCCCGCGCCGCCCGCCGCCGAGCCCCGCCCGCGCGAGCGGAGGGAAGTGAGCAGAATGCCACGCTCATTTACACACAAAATGATCCCGTGTCCCATTGTGCTCGCAGTTGTTCAGCTCTCTGGGGGTGATTAAACTGGCTGAGCTGCGGCAGCTTGAGACGATTTCACTAAATCGCTTCTTCGTGAAGTCGCTTCTTTGCTAAGCTGTTATTTTAACCATAAAAGGTAAACAGAAGGCGCCTCGCGAGCTCCCTTCAGCTCTGCGCCCTGGGCGCCGGCCCGGGGCGCAAGTGCCCGGAGCCTGCAGAAGTGTCCGGGGGGTGGGCCGGCAGCGGCGGTCGGGCCACCTGGTGCGCGCCAGCCCCCCGCAGCCTGGCCAGCCGGCCGGTTGGAACTTCGGGCGGCCGAGCCGGCTGGGCCGCGGCTCCAGGCGCCTCGGGGCGGGGTGGCCGCGGCACCCGTAGCGCCAGGCGGGGCGGGGAGGGGTGTGCGGCGGGGGCGGGGCGGTGACAAAGTTAAATCAAGAGGCAGACACTTGGAGACCACAGATGGGAAGCTCGCCTAATTAAGGACGTAAAAGCGCTTTTGTTCTCAAAGTTTATTGTTGCCGGGATTTAAAAAAAAATTAATTGAAACTAATGCTGTTATTCACTCGTGCAGTTAAATTCCTTCATGCACATTTGAGACACGCAGGGAAAACTTGGAAGCTTATCTTTCTGCAGTCGGGAGTAGGGGCCGCGGGGGGACAGAAGGGCGCTGCGGCGGCTCGCCCGGGTGGGGTGTCGGCGAGCGTGTGCCCGCGTCCAGGTCGGGGGGTGCTGGCAGGCTGCAGGGCCCCGAAGGGGGCGACCGGGTCTCCGAGCGGCTCGCTCCCGGCCCCAAGCCCCGCGCGCCTGGGACGACCACCAGCGCGCCGACCCCTCCCGCCCGGTTTCGGACTCCCGGGTGGGCGTCAGAGGACGCACGTCTGTCCCGTTGGAGAGTTTTTCTTTCTCCGATTTGGGCGCCAAGCCGGGCCCCGTGCGCCCCTAAGCCCCAGCTGCGGGAGCCTGTTTCTGATCCCGGAAACTCGCCGGCCCTGCAGGACGCTCGGCCCTGCACTGGGGCCAGAGTGCGGGAACCTGCACGCACACCCACACACACACACGCACACACACCCCTGCGGCAGGAAGCCCCGAGCCCGCCCGCGTGGGGAGGGTCCACTCGGGGCCGGGACCAGCCCACGTGGGCAGATGCCCCCCCCCCGCACCAGGCCTTTGTGCTGGGCGCCCCCGCGCCGCCGGCCCCCGCCGCCCAGCAGAGGGACAAAGCAGCCGCCCCCGCCCAGGTCCGGGCGACTTTCCCGGCATCGCAGCCACTTTGGGGACAGGGGTGCGCGGCGCTGAGCGGCGGCCGCCCGCGCTGGGCTTACCTCGGAGCCGGAGCGGCGGATCCCGCTCGGGCGCAGCCCCCGCCCCCCGCAGCCGCCGGTCTCGGGCGCCGGGCGCAGCCTCGCCGCCTATGCTCGCCGCGCGGGTCGCTCCGGTCTCGTCCTGGAGTTACTTTCTCTCTCGCCCCCAACCCTCCCCCCACCCACCCCTCCCGCCCCGGCCCCCGCTTCGCGCGGCCCCTCGCGGCGCGGCGCGCCGGGGCCTCCCCTCCCCGCCCTCCCCTCGCCTCCTCCCTCCTCGCGGCCGCCGCCGCCTCTTCGTGCCGCTCTCCGCTGCCCTCCCGCCTCCTCTCCCTCCTCTCCCGCGGCCTCCCTCGATTGCGGGGGAGAGAACCAGCCCCCGCCCCGGCCGTAGCCTGCGCCCGCCGCGGCCCAGCCGGACGCGCAGGGCAGCGACCTGGCTCCCGGTCACCGGCGCGGCGAGCGCGAGCGGGCGCGCGCGGCGACTCCTGGCTCGGGGCTCGGCGGCGCCGCGGGGCAGAGGATTAGAGTCGCAATTAGCTCCGCGCGCCCGCGCCTGCCGCGCTCGGCGACAAAAATGCGCCGTTTCCCCTCCTTTCGCCGGGCGATCGCCGCCCGCCTCCACCGGGGCCCGCGCCTTGCCCTCGGGGCCGCGGCCGGGACCCTCCCGGAGCGGTGCGCCCAGGCCCCGCGCCCTCCGCGGCCCAGCCCCCCGCCCCCCGCGGCCGGCCACGCGGCGCCCGGGCCTCCTCCGGGCTCAGGAGGGGGTGGGGAGAGGCTGATTTTAATCATTGTCATTTCATCTGATGTAATATTTCCCCGGGCGCTTTCAGCTGGGCATAAATTTTCGGCTCCCAAATAAGTAACACAGGGCACGTTTCTCACATTTCTTGACTCCTCGGTTACAAAGAGGAGAGCAGCCGCCGCCGCGGCGCCCGGGGCTGGGGGCGGGACTTGGGGACAAACTGGGCTGCGAGTCTGCCGCGGCTGCGGCTGGGCCGGGGGCAGGGCCGCCCCTCCCCCGCCCGCCCAGGGTCTCGGCCTCACTCCCCTCTCCCGAGAAGCAGCCTCCGCCGTGACGTCTGCGGACACGCGGTCGGCCACCGCGGGGGGGGGGACCGGCGGGGGCACCGGCCAGACGCGCCATTTCCTTTGCGCGCGCGGCGCGAAGGGGACGTCGGCGGCCAAGAGTCCCCGCGGCGCCGGGGCCTGCGCCCGGGGCGCACCTCCCGGGTCACCGCGTGGGCTGCCCCTTCCTCCTCCTCCCCTTCCTCTTCCTCTTCTTTCTCTAGCGCCCCGCTCTTCCCTCCTCCTCCTCGACCATTTCCCGGCTCCTAGGAAACGGAGCGCGGAACCTGCAGCGCGCCCGGGCTGCGCTGCGCCCCCGTCTGGCTCCCTGGGTCCCGGGCTGGAGCTGGGCTTGGGCGGTCCGGCGAGTGCGCTCCGGCCGGGGGCTGAGCCCGGACCCCCACCCCGAGCTCCGGCCGGGCCTGGGCGCCCTCTCGCGGACGCACTCCCGGGGGGGGGGCCGGGGAGTCTGGGGACGGACCTGGAGCGGGGAAGGGTGGGGACTGGTGGGGAGAGGACGAAGCGGGGACCTCCCTCCCTTGACTAGGGGACCTCGCGCGAGGAGAGCGTCTGGACCGCGCTCCTGTAACTTCTCCACGCGGGGATGAGCAGAAACTTTCCTCCTAAGGGAGGCTTTATTTATTTATTTATTTATTTTAGAGCTGGAACTACGGGAGAAGGGGGAAATTTTCTCATTAAAGTTACATCCCTGCAGTTAGTTCAATTACTTGATATATGCAGAAGATGTTGTAAATTTATAGATTTAAATAGCTTACAAAGATGCCGCAGGCCCCCATCAGTTAATTTCCTTAATTTATGGATTCTGAGCTGCTCCTGGAACAGAAAGGGGCTCTGGAAGTAGGTCAGGGATCTATGCAGGGGCTCCAGCGCGGCCCACGGGCTGCCCACTCTGCCCTCTATGCCCTGGCGCCCCCCGGGGATTCTGGTCCCCAGCTGCTACTAAAGAGCTCCACGGGCCACGCCAGGCCCTGGGGGTCAGCTCAGCTCTGTGGCCAGCTGCCCCATGCAGGACCTAGAACAGCAAACCTCCCTTCCCATCCCACTCAACATCGAAGGGACAGACCCAGATAAAAAGGGCAGCCAGGATCCAAATGCTTCCACTCACTACCCTTAAATGCTGGCTGGGATCACACAAACAGAGCCTTCCCCCCTTCCCAGGCCTTTGAGGAGGGCGCAGTGAGGCAAAATGCACAAGGCTCCTGTTTGAGGAGCAGGGACCCACCGAAAACTCGCTTGTCATGTCCACGTGGCCCCCAGTGCCCCTCACACCTCTTTTTCTCCTCCTAGGTGGCCGCTATATGCCTTTGTTTTGTGTTCAGTATGGGTGCATATATACATATAAATTAATACTTAAAAGATTGGTATAAGCGAAACTGTTTTAGGAAGCCACGTGGCAATGTGATTAGTATTGGTATTCATGATTTAACATTCCTTTTCCCACTAGATGAAGTTTCTAAGATTTGCAAGGTACATGTCAAGGACGGGTGTCTAAATGGATTTTTATTTATTCACAACTCCAAGACTAATTGCTTCTCTTTGCCTCAAGGCCATGAGATTGGTTTTAATATGACACTTCAAAAGTATTCATGGAACTACAGAGATACTAAGTGTCATTGTTTAAGAGACAAATCTCACCATGGTACTGGTGACCCTGAAAATAGGATGTTCCACTTTATTTTCAATTCCTACATGTTTTTTTTTTGAGTTTCACTTTATGCCAGTTATACTAAAAATGTACAGTTTAGTCGAAACAAGAACCTACCATTTTGAAAGACCTTTATTTCCTTAATACTGCTGGGGACTTTGTTTTCCTATTCCTGAATCCTCTTATGAAAAAGCTGAACTTTATACGTGTCATTAAGAAGAGTAAGTTTGGGTCATAATTTATTCTCAAGTGTTTTAAAAGTTCCTAGCTAAATGTCAACCACCTCTTACACTGAGAGGCTTGGACGTGGACTCTGATAGGCTTTTAATGGTCTGTGATATATAATACAAGGGCGATGCATTATTTAATTGAAGATGTATAATTTGGACAGAAACTATATTGAAACATCTTGTGAATGCATCCTGTTTCATTACTATGGTTCAAGAGATGAAATTGGATATGAGTCTAATCGGAACCTGCTCTGTCATTAAGAGTGGCCTAGCACTTAGGCCATGGCAGTTCATAGTTCAGAAAGCAAATTCAAACCTCTGCTTGCTTTGAGGTTCCTCTGTGCGGTCCTGTGAGAAGTACAAAAATCATTTGTGTGGGGGAGGGGACTGGGGTATTAGGCAGGGCTGTCTCCTCCACCACCCCCAGGAGTCCTGGGGTGCAAGCCAGACCCTCCTAGGTCTGTGCCCACCTCAAGGCTCAGCCCCCATCCAGGCTGGGATTGAGCGATCTGGCCCAGAGACTGCTTGGCCTCTGCCTCTACCCTGGGACTCCCCCTAATCTTCCCTCCTGGCGAGGACCCCAGAGAAGGCAGAGATTAGAGGAAGTGATGAAACGGATAACACCTGGCACTGTTAGCCAGCCCCCAACCCCAACCCCAAGCACATTGCCCCCTCTTGAACTTGAAAAGAACCAAACAAAACCAGGTGACACTGAGCTCTGCCCAGTCCCTGGCACATACTTTGTGGGCAGTTTCTGGTGGGCAGGAGGGCAGGGCTGCCTCCAGGTGCCGCAGGCCACCTCCTTCCCACCTGCCGCCTGTAGCCCAGGCGTGCCACTCAGAACTAAACCTGTCATTGGGGTGACACAGTGACACGAGACCATGTCCTCCTGACTAGGAGTCTTAACATGGTGGTGGCCTGTGCTGGGCCTCCGGAGAGCCAGGAGCCCCCACGTTGCACAAAACTCTGCATTTCAGCCTTTTTCCAGGGGGAATTTTCAGTGTTTTCACCAAATTCTCGAAAGGTCTGTGAATTTCAGTGCCAGTGGCAAAGGCCACCTCAGAATAGGTTAATGACAAGGAGAGTTGATTTGGTGGCTTGGCAGAGCATCCGAGGACCCAGGTCTCTCCACTTTCCTCTGCCGTCCTCAGCACCTTGGCCTGTTCTCATGCTCCTCTTCTCTGGTCTTAAGACAGGGGACTCAAATCTTCACGCCTTCCTGGACACCCATTGAGAACAAGGAAATTATCCTAGAGGTCCCCACAGCCCTCCCTGTCACATCCTATTGGCCCAAACTGGATCACATGCCAACTTGCTAGCCAATTACTGGCAGAGGGATTGGAGTAGACCAATCAAGTTTACTCCCGGACCAGACAGGGTTGGGGTTGGGGTCGCTGCCCTGAGCTGTCGGGAGGAAAGTGGATACTGGGCAAAGCGGGCTCTGCCTGGGGGAAGAAGGGGAGGATGGGTTTTGCCTTTAGGGTTGTGCCCCCAGAGTTCAGGAACTGTCACCAGAACCCTGAGCTGGCCTGACACTGAGGAGAGGCCAGCCCCAGGGCCCGTAGCAAGGGTTCTGCAACAACATACAAAAGCTTGCTGCAAAGATGAGGCTGTTGCAGTTGAGTGGGCCTGAGAGGCTGTCTCTAGGGTCCTCCAGTTTTCCCAATCAATGTCACAAAAGCCCAGACTGGATCCCTGGAACAACAGCTTTAAACACGGAGTCCGGTTCTTGGCTGAGCGGAACACAGGCAGGAGAAGAGGAGAGGGGATGGGGATGGGAGGGGAGGGAAAAAGTCAAAAAGAACACTGAGTCCTGCCCCTAAATGACTTTGAGGGCTACCGCTCTGGCTGCAGGTGATCCCCTGGGGGCCACAGAGCAGGGCTCTGCAGATGCATGTGCAAGGATCCAAGGGAGTTTGCCCCATGAACGGAGTTTAGACAATGGGGAGAGTTGCCTTCGGCCAGTCAGAACCCCTGCCCCGGGTGGGGCTCCTTCCTAGGATGAAAGCCGGGCACTGACCCTCTTCCTTGTCACGGGCAATTCCTACTCCTTGGGCCTGTCCTGTGGGCGACAGTCTGTGCAGGGCAGGAACTTGGGAGTCTGAGTCTGACCGGGTGGCTTTCGGCTTCACCTCTCTGAGTCCTAGCGTCCCTGTGTGTGAGGTGGGGTTGCTGGGAGAATTAACCGTGAGAATGTAGCAGAGAACTCGGGCCGGTGGGAGCACTCTGCAAGTGAGTCCCCTCACGTGGGTCCCTGACTCCAAGGGTTGGACTTCAAATGTTACCTCATGGTTGTACTATCATCATTATTAATTATTATTATTTTTTTTGAGGCAATCTCATTCTGTTGCCCAGGCCAGAGTGCAGCGGCGTCAGCCTAGCTCACCATAACCTCAAACTCTTGGGCTGAAGCAATCCTCCTGCCTCAGCCTCCCGAGTAGCTGGACAGGCATGCACCACCACACCCGGCTAATTTTTCTGACGGGGTCTCGCTTTTGCTCAGGCTGGTCCCGAACACCTGGCCTCAAGCGATCCTCCTGCCTCAGCTTCCCAAAATGCTAGGATTACAGGGGTGAGCCACTGCACCCGGCTCATAATATTGTTATTAAGATAACTTGTATACATTAAAGGGAAGAATGTGAAATTTGCCTAACACTTAAAGATAAAATACAAGATTTTGGAGAAATTTCATGCTTGCTTTGGGCCATGTCTCTGGGGTAGGCCCAGGAAGTGTCCTCAGGGCCCCTGGGGGTGGGCAGGGTGGAAGCTCAGGCCCAGGAGACAAAGGGCAGCAGCTGGGGGAGGAGGCCTGGAGGGCGCAGCGGTCTGCTGGGAAATTCTGGCTATTTTCAAGCTGCGAAACTCTATTGTCTTTTTAAAGTATTTTAAAATATTGATAAAGCATACATGATTGTTGTAAACATAATAACTCACAGAAAAGGTACAAAAGGGAGAGAAAAAGCCGGGTGCGGTGGCTCACGCCTGTAATCCTAGCACTCTGGGAGGCTGAGGCGGGCGGATCGCTCAAGGTCAGGAGTTTGAAGCCAGCCTGAGAAAGAGTGAGACCCTGTCTCTACTATAAATAGAAAGAAAGAAATTAATTGGCCAACTAAAGACATATATAGAAAAGATGAGCCGGGCATGGTGGCGCATGCCTGTAGTCCCAGCTACTTGGGAGGCTGAGGCAGAAGGATCGCTTGAGCCCAGGAGTTTGAGGTTGCTGTGAGGTAAGCTGGTGCCACGGCACTCACTTTAGCCTGGACAACAGAGCGAGGCTCTGTCTCAAAAAAAAAAAAAAAAAAAAGGGAGAGAAAAGTCCGCCATCTCCCCTTCCCAGGGGGAGCTCTGTCAACGAGTTGGTGTGTGTCCATCCGGTTGTTTTCCTGTTTACGTGCACACAGATGTGCAGGCGCACACAGACACACGATTGCACAGACGCACACAAATACACTCAACTCACAGAAACACAGCCATAGACACATCACACAGGCACACGGACACATGCACATACTAACAAGCATGCAGAGACAGACATACACATGGTTGCACAGAGACGCACACATACGTTCGGTTGCACAGGCATTCACACACAAGCGACAGACACAGTGTACAGACACAGACACGGAGAGGCACATGGAACCACAGGCACAAAGACACGTGCACACACGCCTGCACACACAGCCATGCACACGTGCACACGTACATGTGCTTTAAAAATGCGGCATCAAACTACTTACGCTAATCCACAGCCTGTCTTTGCCCCATTGTGCATTTCAAAATACAGAAAACAACAGGCACTCATTTACCCACAACCCAGGTGTGGCAAATATGACCATTTTGAATATGTGCTTCAAATCCCTCTTTAAAAACAAAATGAAATGATACAGACCATAAACCCCTCCCTTCTTCCCCAGCTTTCACTGCTACCCAGACCTTGTGTCACTCCCGTGCACATTTTTATGCTTTTTGCAACATAGGAACGGATTCATAGCAAGGATGACATTTGTGTATGTTTTAAACTTGCACACAAATGGTATCTCTCCTCTTCCCCTCCTCTCTCCCCTCCTCTGTTTCCTCCCTCCACCTCTAGGCAAGGCAAGCCTCTGGCTGAAAAGCTGGAAGGTCACCCAAGGAAGTGCAAAAAACAAAAAGCATCTTGATATATTTCAAAATATGCTCTCTCTCTCTCTCAATTTTTACAGTTCTGTTTTTTACATCTAAGGTTCCTCATCCTTTTAGAATTAACTTCTGCTGATGGTTTGAGGTCTGGATCTGAAAAAGAATTAATTTTTCCAAATGGCAAGCCAGGCTTCCGATAGATGCACTAGTAGATTTTTATATTGGGATTTTAACTGGAATTGGGGAGAATTGAAGGCTTCTTATTTTTGCTCTATTACAGAAAGAATATGGGAGTACAGATACATTGTAAAAAATTAAAACATTTATTCTTTTAGTAATTAGAACTGATTACAAATTAATCCTCCCACACCCTGGCAATCTCATTTCCCTCTTCCTAGGGAGCCTTAATTTGGTATGTGTGATAGGTTAAAATATTGATCCCAACTTTTCCCTGGCCTGTAGTACCTGGAGAGATCTGCACTCTCGACCATGGTTGGCAGAGAGAACCTCTCTGCACCCGATATATTTGAACCTTGACCAAAGCGGGGTTAGCAGAGGGCTCCCCGCGGAAGCTTGAGGTGCGCTGCAGCCGCTGAGCTGGCCTTGGGAGCTTCTGTTGCTGCCACAGGATGTGCTCGCTCCCGGTGGCCGCAGACCCCCCAGGCTGGGACCCATAATGACACATGAGCACTGGGGCTCCACGAGCCACCGCAGATGCAGGAAAAATAAATGCTTCTGGCTGTTTGCCACTGACATTTTCTGCTTTGTCACATGGCAGTAGCTGACTAATACAAACTATATCCTCTGTGTGTGTGTGTGCGCATATACACACGTACACAAATTAGACTGGGATAATGTACATGTTATTCTGTAATTTACAATTTGATATACATACTATAGACATTATATAACATTGTGTGTGTGTGCATTCCATATCTGGGCTCATCCCCGGCGTTTCCAAAGCTCAGAACAAGAATAAACAGAGGTCCCCGTACCGTAGTAGCCATCAGTCAGCCCCTGCCCACGAGCCCATGCACACTGTGACGTTGGGCCGCTTCCCTTCCCACCGAAGCGGATGGCCGGTGTCCAAAGCTCCGCCCACTGGGAGGACTTTGCCTTAGCACCATCCTTCAAGGCCACCCTGAGGGGGGCTTGGTGCAGACACCGCCTGCTTTTTACCTGTTTCCCACACCCAGCCGACACACCTGCAAACCAAGCTCTGGCTTTTTCTTCTTCCGTGAGCCTGTCACCCCCACCGCGTGGCCACACAGGTGAGTCAAAGGAGAGGACTCCGTGCATAATAAGGGAGGCCAGGCTCGCTGCTGGGACATCTCACAATGCTCCTACTTGGCCCTCCGCGTGCCACTTCTGCCTTGGGATGGCTGCTGCTGGGACCCCCTGACCTCCTCACTCGCTAGGTCTGACAGTACCCAGATCATGAAAGGCAGCTGTGGCTGCATTTTTCTGGTATCCCAGGGTCAGGAGTGCTGTCTGTATATGGGCCCAGAACACGCAAGAAGCCGCTTTCCAAAATGTTTATAATTTTCTGCATGGAATGGCCTTGTGACAGAACTCTAAGGGTCTGCATTGTAGTCCTGCCTTTGGGGCTTGCCCCAAACTCTACATGGTGCCTTTTCCCAATACTGATACCGCTGATACCATGGGGTCCTCTGGGTTTTACGGCCCAGGAATCAGCACCTCTTAGCACGACAGTCCTGCTCCGGATTGACTTAGAGCTGGCAGCTGCTCCTGTATCCTGGTCTGTGGTTCGGGGCGTTTCTGTGTGTGGGCTGTGCCTTTGGGGCTCAAAGTAGCCAACACATGCTGTGTTTCCTTATTTGAGGTGGGAGGTGCACGATGCCACTGGATGTCCTGGCGTCTGCAGACCACTGGAGCTCCTGCATTTGCTACTGATGTGACAGGCCCCCGAGACTTATGTCCCACCCTCTGGAGTGCACGGGTCTTACTGAGGCCTGCGATATACCAGCCACTCCTGGCCCGTCTGTTCTGATTAGCGTGGGGTCGTGGAGGTGGCAGACCTACAGGGTGTTCCGAGGCACGTCCAGCCAACCAGCTATTTTTGGATTATAATTGGACAGAGGGCTGGAGAGTTAAAATATCTCTGGGCCAAGTGGATACTGTTATTCACTCCAACTGGGTGCAAACCAGTCTCTGACAGGGATGGAAAGTAATACACCTGCCAGATCAATGGCTGAAGATCCTGTACTGAGGTCCCAAAAACTTGCACTAGCAAGCGGGCCACAGAGCAGCCGCTGCACCTTGGCTGCTTAGCTGGGTTTGTGGTCGGCCCTGTCGTTCCCCAGTTGTGTCTGGATTTTGCAGTGGAGCTATAGCAAGGACCCTACGCTTATATACTTTAGGTCTCAGAGGGTAGCACCGATATCTGCCACCACCAACCCCACCCAGGAGGCAATACTGGTTTTTATTTGCTGTCCATCTTGGAAGGGGTCAGAGGGCAGTGTCAAAAGCTTCCCGCTTGCCTGTCATGCTACAAACCTCTTACCCGCCAGGCCAGGGAGTCGGTGTGACAGTCACGACAACCTCTAATACGTCTGTTCCGTGAGTACATTTGGGGCGGGGGAGACCTATGGATCTGGAAACCAGACCTGGGCTGGCACGTGCCCCTGCTTGAAGGGAGGCTGCCAGGACACATCAGACCCCACGGCCCTGCCCATCAGGGCATCTGAGCTCCTTCTTCCCATCACTCTGACTCTGCTCCTGGTCTGAAATGTCAGCTCAGACCTGGTCCGACAGTCCCAGCTGTGTCTGGGTGTTACCTTTTGAAGGACTGGGGGTTGATGACAATGCACACCTGCTTCGGTGTTGCAGAGGTCATGGGGGGGGCCAACCTCTCCTTCAGGCACTGAGTTCCTGGTCGGCAAACTGGCTCGAATCTGGAAAGTGGATCACGAGTGCTCTATGGAGGTGATTGCTGCACTTGATCTCTTTTGGTTGTACGGATTAAGTAGCACAGTTGCTGGCTACCCACCCATTCCGCTGCCGGGGTTGTGCTCACTGCCTGGGCTCCAGCCTGCTCCGCCTCAGGGCTAGTCTTGAGTCAGGGCCAGGGAGCCAGCCAGCACTGTGGCTGCCCTGTCAGCCTTGTGGCATCCCTGCCCAGGCTAGAGCCCCCAGCCCCACCCTGCCCTGCGCTCCCGGTCACCATCAAGCACCTCGGTCCACTCCTCACCGACTGCATTAGCCCAGCAACCCCGGCTGCAGGTCCACGGGGAGCCCAGCCCTGAAAAATGACGGTGAGCCCTCGTCCCCGCACCATTAATTCTCCTGTGACTGAGGCCGTCCCCCAGGGTGGGCGCGGGGCTGGGGTGACTGATGGCACCTGCCCAGCCTCCCTCTCGAAGACTTTGGCCGGTGGGAGGCGTTGACAGCATTCCCCCAGTGAAATGCCATGTGGAGATTAATGGCCCCTGAGCTGCGGGCTCTGGGTGCGCGAGGCCGGGCACCCCTGGGCCTGCAGGGCCTGTGCCCCCCCGCTTCTGCCGGGCCCCTCCAGGGGCAGAGCTGTGGAGGGGCCCGGTGCCCGAGATTGCCCAGAAACGGGGCCTCAGCTCCACGCCTGAAACCTCCAACACAAATAATTTTCAATTTGCCTGCGAGTTTCAGTCGCACAATCCGATGTTAAATAATAGATTAGGTGCCTCGGGGAGAGAAACAGGATTTAAGAAGAAGAAATAACTAAAAGGCAAAGTAAAATTCAGCACATCGGTCTGGAGAGCGAGAAGGCAGCTTTCCCTCACAGCCTAGACTCACCGCCTGCCTGGTGCCACCTGCGGGGGTGGCCTCGTCCGGGGGGGCTCCAGGCTCCTGCAGCCCTGGGCTCTTGTGCTGGATTGACCACTGCCTTCCCCCACACCCCTGCGCCCACCCCTGCACCCTAGGACAGGCCTGGCTTGTATCCTGGCAACCGCCACCCACCCAGGCAGGCGGAGGACCCAGACACTCAGGCAGATACTGACAGACAGGCACAGACTCAGGTAGTCGCAGGCAGGTAGACACAGGCCGGCGCAGGTGACAGCAGGCAGGTGTGACCGTGTGGGGCCGGATGCAGACGCGGTGTAGGACAATGGTAGAGAGCGAAGAGGGTGTGTTCGTGGGACGTGGTTTGTCCACAGGCCCTGGAACAGAGGTCACCGGACGGAGGTGTGTTTGTGCGCGTGTGTGTTGTGGTTGAGGTCACAGGAGGCCTGACATCACCTTTATGGAGCGCGGGGGGAAAACCCCGCCGGTTATTGATGGCCGAGGGTCGCTGGGGGTGTCTGGGGGCTTGGTACTAGGACAGGCAGGTCCCCTGGAATCGTTGGGTTTGAGAGCAACCTCCGGGGTCTCCCGGGAGACACCTGGGGAGGCAGGACCCCTGTGACCCCACGGCTGGGAGGGAGGAAGGACAGAAGAGCAGCCAGCAGGGGTCGGGGAAGGGGTGCAGTCTCTGGCGGGTCTGCGGGACGCGACGCCCACCTGGAGCCCGCAGCCGGGGCGCTGCTGCCACCTCGTGGCCAAACTAGGGATAACCAGGCCTGTGCTCAGGAACGAGGTCGTGGCTCCACCTGGTGGCCGAGGTCTGTCACTGCGCCCGTGGACCCTTCCCTTCCCTTCCCCTCCCTTCCCCTCCCCTGCCCTCCCCTCCCCTCTTTTCCCCTCCCCTCCTCTCCTCTTCTCTCCCTTCCCCTCCTCTTCCCTCCCCCTCCTCCCACGGAGGGCACAGATGTGGGGGTGGGGGCCCAGGTGGCGGTGAGCACCAAGGTGGGGGGCCCAGCCAGACTGCTTGGGTGCAATCCTGGCTCCACCTCCACAGGTGTGCAGCTCTGGCCAAGCTCATCTGTGCCTCAGTCTCCTCACCTGCCACATAGGGTGAAGCACACAGGACAGGGCTGCTGGGAGAGGCATGTGGGCCACCTGATGCAGGCCGGCACAGCTCAGCTAGGAATGACTCTCCTGTGCCCCCTGCCCCCGCTTCAAGAGCTCCTGAGACCTCCAGCCCACGCTTTCCGCTCCTCTTCCTGAGGCTGTCTGGGGTGGGGAGGGCAGGAGTGTTTGTTTCCTAGTGGCCCCAGTCCAGCCCAGCCCCTGGCCACTGTCTGCGGCCACCTCACAGTGAAGGCCCTTGTGCCAAGTGTCCCTCTGGGCAGGGTGAAGAGTTGGGGGCAGCACAGCTGCACCCGGGCCAGGACGATGGAAAGAACTTGTGTCCAGGGCTCGCACACACCCTCCTGAGCCCGGGCCAGTGGGCCTGGGCCTCCAGCAGAGCAGTCGGGGCCAACACTGTCCCCTCCCCACGCCCAGGGGCCCCCAGGGCACCTGCTTATTACTCACCCAGGAGTCGTTGTACCCATCAGCCCGGGGCCCTGGAGACGGGGGCAGTGTTGTTTGAGCCCAGACATCCCCCACCAGCTCCCGCCCTTGCCCATTCCTGGCCCCGAGGGTTAACCCCGAGTGCCCTGTGCCCAGCTCTGGGTCCCCTGCACTTGTGGAGGGAGGGGAGGGATGCCAGGAGGACATTCCCCTGATTGGCCTTGGACGCTCCTTGGAGAGGAAAGGGCCGAGAGGAGAAGGGGACAGTGAGGCAAAGCCACCTCTGGGCCTGCATGGGCCCCATCCCCCACCAGAGGATAAAACTGACAAATGGCCCTGCCTGAGGGTGGCAGGAAGAGCAGGAGGACAGTCCCTCCATCCACCGCCTGCCTGGCTCTGTCCTGGGACCCTGGGACAGGCCCCTAAGGACCATCAAGCTATGTGGATGCAGCGGGGAGCAGAGTTCCACCATGTCTCGGAGGCCAGAGCCGCCTGAGTCTCACACCTAAGCACCCAACTACACCTCGAACCCCATATCCCCAGGAGACACCCCAGGCTGTGGGACATCTGACCTTTCACCCCTTGGGGGCAGGGCTGTCACCTGGGGAAGTCTCAGCCAGTCAAAGGCAAAGGTCTGGTGGGGGCTTCCCTAGGGGCTGCGCCAGTGGGGCCCGTTTGGGGGAGGGCACCGGGCTTTAGGGAGATAGTCACCCAGCTTGATGGGCCTACTTGACCCCTCGGAGCTGCCTGTGGCTCCTGTTGGGTCCCTGATCAGACGGCCCCCTCCAGACTATACCCAGGGAGAGGTAAGCAGATGGGCCAGGGCGGGGGACGGGAGGCAGGGGAGGGGGACATGCAAGGTGGTCCCAGAGAGTGGGGAGGGTGCAGACTGTCCACGGCCCCACCCTCTACTCAGACACGGGCTCGTGCACATGTGAACACACCCTCACCTCTCCTCGCACACGCACGTGCTCACACTTGGAGGGGCGGGCAGGGCAGTCCCGACCACCTCTGGGCAGCAGCGGGGGTAAAGCCCCCCTGCAGGCTGACCCAGCTAGACATCCAGGTGTCCCCTTGCTGAGCAGACGACAGGGTAACCCTCGCCTGAGGCTTCGCCAATTGCATGTGTGACCTGGGACACTTTTTTGCGTTGGGAATTCAGTCTCACATTCCAAGCACCAGAGCCCGGGGGCAACTATTTCTGGGTCATCATTAGCTGGGCCCCTCCCTGCCTCCTCTCACACCTACCCGAGCCCTGGCCCTGGCCAAAGCGCAGGTCGGCCTCTCTGGCTTCCCTGGCTGCTTGGCGTCTGTCTTCCCGCCTTTTCTGAGTCCTAAGGGTCCCTCAGACCCTGACAGAAGCCTCCTCCCTGCCCTCTGTCAGATGGTCCAGGCCACTTCCAGCTGGAGCCCAAGGGAGGCCTCACCGTGCTCAGGGTCCCTGATGCATATGGCCCCAGGGAGGCTGGAGGCAGCCTTGGCGCCTTGCAGAGCCCAGGGTGGAGGCAGAGAGTGAGGTGGGGCAGCCCCAGCCTGGATTCCACGCTGCTTCCACCCGAGGGCCCAGCAGCGCCTCCCCCGCAAGTGGGAACAGACTGGAGCGATCTCCGGGGAGGGACTGCAGACAGATACCACAGGGCACGTGACACAGGCTGACACAGGACGACAGAGAGAGGGCAGAGACCCCAGAAACAGGCAGCACTTCTCATCACAAACCAAACCCAGCACAGCCACACCCACACTAAAAGCTCCACGAACGCTTCCTCCAGAACCTTTCCAGAACCACCCTGGCTTTTGCCAATTCCAGAAGCATTTGTGGTGTGGAAGGTACGTTTTGGGGCGATGTTTCCTCTCCAGCTTCTCCTCCCCTTCCTCCAGAGCTGTTCCACCCAGAGCCAGCAGTCGTGGCAGCCCTGAGTGGCTCC
>CAUYRT010034033.1:0-22266 GCA_963574885.1 Lepilemur ruficaudatus
GAATGTTTATTGCAGCACAATTCATAACTGCAAAGATCTGGAATCAACCTGAGTGCCTATTGCATTTCGACTCTTTGATGGGATATAAAGTCACAAAAATATATTTGAACCATGACAAAAACACGCATTTGAAACACGGTGGAAATGATAGTCTACAAACACTGAACATGGGTATGTTCATATGCCACGAGCCTCCTCCTCACTGACAGGGGAGCTTCCTGATTTCTGACCAAGTCCCTACAATCCAACCAACTTGGGCAAAAGAGGCGACTGCCCAGCTGGTTTGCATAAAGTGAGCTTTTGAATGAATCACCCATGAACTAAATATGCCAATCAAGAGGCATGAAGCAAGCGCCCAGTTAACATCAGCATCATCATTCACGTTGCTTTAGTTTTTGTTTTGCTTTGCTCCTCATACTCAGCTCCCTCTGCGGTAATTCCCGAATGGCTCCATCTCTGATATTTCTAAATAAGGGTTTTTTAAAAAAGCTTTTTAATTTAAAATAATAATAGACTCACAAGAAGTTGCAGAAATAATACAGAGAGATTCCGAGTACCCTTCATCCAGCTTCCCCCAAAGATAACACAATTATAGTGCTAAGAAATTGACAGCGGTAATTCAGACATTATTGGGATTTCACCAGTTTTTACATGCACGTGTGTGTGTATGTTTCTATGTAATCATATCACATGTGTAGATTCATGTAACTACCATGACAATCAAGACACAGAACTGCACCCTTAGCCCCAAAGACATATTGTCATTCTTTACAGTCAGATGCCGCCGCCCACCCTTTCCCTAACTCCTGACAATCAGTAATCCATTCTCCATCTCTGTAATCACGTCATTTTGAGAACGATACATTATACAACCTGTATTTATATATAACTGGAATCATACAGTATATAACCTTTGGATGCTTTTTCCCCCCGCTTTGCATAATGCCCTTGCGATCCGTCCGAGTTGCTGGATATATCGATTGTCTGCTCTTTTTTATTCTGGAGTAGTACTCCCTGCAAATAATGTTTTGCCAAGGGAATCTGGGAATTACTTCATAAGGAAGAAGAGCTTCCTTCATTTTTTTTAAAAGGTATAACTATGTATAGATAAATCTGCATGTTGACCTCCGTGTCAATTTCATAGAGCCATGACAATAAAAAATGGCACATGTGATCTTGCGTGAAGACAGGCCCACCTGTCGCCTTTCCTCTGCAAGACCTTTTGCACAGCAAATACTCGTCTCTACCAATCAACCGAATTATTTTCTCCCCATGAATCGTGCTTCCTAGAGTTAGCATTTTGGGACGTAAGGCAGGAATGGCAACTAAAACCGGGACCTTCCTGGGCATGCAAATACGTTTCATTCGGTCCGGGACAGTGCCATGGGGAGTTACCAGTTGCCAAGGTGATGGGACTCGGTGCTATAGAAATGGATAATTGACTCAATGGATCGATGACAAGCTGTAGCTAGAGTTTCTTCATGATGCCCGAGGCTTCTGTGAACCACTACTAAATTATTCTAACTACATACAGAAATGTTTCTGTAACCTGTCCAGCTGTCTAGAGAAGGAGAAACAGTCTTTCAACAAATACTGTTTTCTAGACAACACATGAGATGATTAGGCTGACAAAACTCAGAAAAAAATTGTCCTTGAACGTCTTTATGCTTATAATTAACTCCTGGAAAAAGGCAATAGGTTTGAAATTCAAATTCTGTCTTCCATCTCCCTAGGAGCACTTTTCTAGTATCAACCTGACAATGAAAACAGCTCAGTTTTAGCTTCTTAAAGTGATCATTACCTGGGACAATTTGGAGTTACCGCATTTAGAAAGTAAACACAGGATATCTGGGATAACGAAGAAAATGTATTAATACAAATAATCTTAATGCATAAGGCAATTATTGCCTACAATTTCCTCCAACGTGAGGTCACCATCTATTATTTAAGGTTCTGCCTGTGCTGTCTGACACAGCAGCCACTAGCCACACGTGGCTATTTAAATTCATGAAAATCCAGTAAAATTTAAAATTCGGTTCCCCAGCCACACCGGCCACCGTTCAAGCACTCGGTAGTCACATGTGACCTGTGGCTACCACGCTGGACAGCACTCACTGGGACGATTTTTGTCATCACAGAATGTTTTACCGCATAGCACACTGTTTTAGACCAATCTGAAATGAACTGGAAACACCCCACACTTTGGTTCTAAATGATCACACTTCCCCCAACCAACAAAAGGGAGACATCTACTTGATTATTTTAAATAAAATTTTTCACCAAATAAATTCAGATCTTATCCACGAGCCTATTGGATCTTTCTCCAGGGCTACTGGAGGCCCAGAGTTACTGTCATGTAGACGGCTCCTGGCAGCAGAGAAGTCACCTTCAAGGGTTCAAGTCACATTACCTTGGATTCCATCGCGCATGGAGAGCTCAGCTATTCCACTGGAGCTGTTCAAAGCTTGCCCCCCACTGCCTTATGGTCCCGCACCGCATGACACTCGGGGACACGGTAGGAGGCGATTCTAGCTCACTGGGTGAAGCCGAGTTAATAATTCACGGTGGGAGGCAGAGACTGCATCTTATGGCTGCCTACCTGTGGGCACACAGGGCCATTTCGGAGCGATAAGATCTGGAAACCAGACCTCCCTTGAGATTACATTACAGCCACTGCTGATCTTTGATTAGTCACTTACGCTCCTGGCCAGTCGCTGACTATTGAAATGAAGGCAGGATGCTCAGTGAGGAGAAATATTTTCTATTGATAGAAAACAAAAATTCTCCCAACCTCTTAGCCTAGCTCCGAGCTCTGTGAACGCCTGTTGGAATCACCTCCTGGCTCTGTTTGGAAAACGTTACATCGTCAAAACTGCGGGGGATCAAGTTGACTGGGCAACTTCACAGTTTATATCAATAATACAGAGACGCTGGCCTTCCCCAGAGTTCCTTTATTTTTGTTTATTGTTTTCAGATGCAAAAGGAATGCGTGGGTACTAGCTCCTCGCTAAGAAAGGGACAAGGTTGTAGGCACCAGAGGCAGCTCAGTGACAGCTGCTTTTACCGCGAGGCTCAGAGTTCACCCTTTCCAGGTCTGGACCTCATGGTATATTTATTCAGCTATATTCTTTTTCTTTGCAAGACCCCTACCCCTCACCCACCAAACTGTATAAGCCACATGACCCCCAGACCTGAGCCTGCTGCTACAATAGGGTCATGGCCAAAAGCATGGACCAATGAGCCAGGGCTGGGTTCATTTGTGTCCCCGATTCTTTACATCTTTTTGTACATCTGAAATACATATTTTAATTGAAATGTAATTCACATATAACATAAAATTCACCATTTAAAGTGTACCATGCAGTAGTTGTTCGGTACAGTTGTCCCTTAGTATCCATGAGGGACTGGTTTTAGGACCTCCTGAAGATACCAAAATCTGCAGATGCTCAAGTCCCTGATATAAAATGATGTGATATTTGCATGTAACTTACGCAATCCTCTGATACACTTTAAATCATCTCTAAATTACTTATAATATCTATACAATGTGAATGCTATGCAAATAGTTGCTTAGGGAAGAATGACAAGGAAAAATGTCTGCATGTGTTCAGTACGGACCCAATTTTTTTTTCCCAGAATATTTTGATCTGAGGCTGGTTGAATCCACAGAAGCAGAGCCCACAGATACAGAGGCTGGCTGTGTATTCACGAAGTTGTACAGTCACCACCACTACCTAATTCCAGAACATTTGCATGACCCTAAAAAGAAATCCTATATCCATTATCCATAACTCCCTGTTTTCCCTACCCCCAGCCCCTGCAAACCGCTAATTCATTATACTTTCTGTCTCCATAGATTTACCTATTACAGACATTTCATATAAATGGAATCATATAACATGTGACTTTTTGGGACTGGCTTCTTTCACTTAGCATGATGTTTTCAATGTTTATCCACGTTAAAGCAGGTGTCAGTACTTCATTTGTATTGTCATACAATTTCCTTTGTATGGATATATGGATATACCACATTTGTTTATCCATTCATCAGTTGACAGACAGTTGAATTGTTTCCACTTTTTTAAAAAAAATTATCATTTGAATTTCTTTATCTTTAATCCTTCCTCTCCCCTCTTTTGTCTTCTCTCCTCTTCCCCCCTTTTTGCAATGTTGATTTTTCTCTAATTTATTTGTAAGAGCTCTTTATATCTTAAGGCAATTGGTCTTTTGTCATGTGTTGCAAATAACCACCCCAGTTTGTTTCTTGTTCTTTGACGTTATTTAGGATTTTTCAAAATTTGTTTTTAATTTGTACATAGCTCAGTGTTGTTAGAAGTCTTTTTCTTAATGGTTTCTAGGTTGGTATTTTGCTCCTTAAGACCTTTGTTCCTCCAAGCACTCTATGAAGCCATAAGGTGCTATGAACAAACAACTCTTATACAGAAAAATATAAAAGATTTTGAAAGTCTTTATAAACTTGAGCATCATGACAGTAACACTATTATCTCCCACAAGAGGACAAAGTTTCATCCAATTCACTTCAAGAAATAAAGGAAGACTATAGGGTAAGAAGGCTAAGAATTCTGGAATCCAACAAGCTGGCTGTGAGGTCTGTCTCCACCACCTTGTGGCTCAATGGCTTTGGGAAAGTGTCTGAATCCGGCCAAGTCTCAGTTTTTATATCTGTAAAATGGGAGCAAATGATATTCCCTACTTCACAGGGTTGTCTTTGGATTAAGTGAGGTAGTAATTTACCCATGAGCCCAGCATGATATGTCACTCATCAGAAACACCACTAGTGGAAGTGGGGATGATGTTGGCTACTCCCATTTATTAAGCAGCTACTATGTGAGGCAGGAGACAGAGAAACACCCATGGAGGAGCATAAAATACAACATGATCCGATGGGAAAAGAATACAAGTAAACAGCATTGCAGGCCCAGAGAAAGAAATGCGCAAAGTGCTCTCAGGATACAAGATCTATTTGGAGCCTTCGTGCGGGAGGGGATATTTGAGATGGTCCCTGGAGGGTGAGGTAGGAAATGCTTTACAGGCAAAGGGAACTAAAAAATTGGCAGAAAAAAAATCAGCAAATGTTTAGATTTGAATACAGTACAGAGTGCCTAGAAGCAAGTCGCTGGCTAGATGGGCAAGTTGTAGTCAGTCTGCTGTGGTCCTCTGTAAGGTCTTTCAGGGATAGAAAATACTTTCTTTTCCCTTGATTTCATGTTGCAAAGAGCAGGGACTTCACGTGGCATGCTCCCCTTCTTTTAGGGACAGAACCCTTCCCCAACCGTTAGCCAGGCACATGGCTGCCCAGCTAGAAACTACATTTCCCAGCCTCCCTCACAGTCAGGTGTGGCCACGTGACTCAGTTCTCACCAATGGAACACGAGCAGAGTGATGTGTGCACATTCTGTATCTCTTGCCTTAAAAAGAAATTGTTTGGCCTCTACCTCCTCATTTTCCCCTTCCTATGTGCTAGGGGTACCTGGTGGTAAATGGTATTGACCATGCAGACAAGGACAGCCCTAGGAGATGGCAAAGCAACAAAACAGAAGAAACCTGGGTTCCTAGACAGCCGTGTGGAACATGGACAGCTACGGACCCTGGGCTACTCACCTACCACGTGACTATCATAGGACAAGGAGATAAAGTAGGTCTATCTTCTTTGAGGCTTTGCCTTTTGGGGTCTCTGTTTCAGTAGCTTAGCCTGTACCCTAATTTACATACTTCGCAAATGCTGCCAATTGTAGATTCACATGTCAGGTCTTAGGAGATTGTCTTCTATGACCAACTTCAGTTAATTAAGATTTAAATGGGGTTGGGAAAAGCTGACGTCTCTGACTCAGGTAAATAATAACCAAGTTGGATTGGGATTCACAATCCTTAGAGCAATCATTCACTCATTCCTTTCCTTGGCATTTGTTAAATCTCATGGGTATATAGATTTTGGCTTCTAGAAGGTACTGCCCAGAAAGACGAATCACAAATGTATGATTTAAGGAAAGGGTGAAACAAGTGAAAGGTGGCATGTCTCTACTGTATATGACATGTACTGAAAGAGCTCATGGAGCAGTAGGAGAAATGGCCTGAGTGCACCAGGCTAGAAGGAGGAGGACTTTGTGGAAAAGGAGAATTTTGAACCTGGTCTTTGAGTGGGGAATGAGGGAAATGAAGAGGTAGGCATAGAAATCCAAGGAAACAGCAAAACCCAAGGGAAGAAGTAGAACATTAGTGACTTAGAAGGACACGAAAGGGATCAGGATATGCCGCCCCAAAATATGCCACTTTGGCATATTGGTTATTTTGAACGGAGGACAATTGAAAAACAGTAGACGCAAGAAGAACTCTCTGCCCTCTCCCTTTGGGCCTAAAAGCAGGGAGTGAAGTTTCCCCCTCCTCTGTACCAGGATGAGGAGAGCAAACCTTATCACCAGAGATGCAGAGTCAGGACCAAGGTGAGTCTGCACAAATGAACCTTACTAAAACTGTATTATCTTCCATTTGTTTCCCTCATATATTTCCTGGTCACATATCCATAATTTACCACCCTTTATTATAATAAAATGGTATATAAGCTCCCAAGTTTAACCACTTCTTTGTGTTTTCACTTCTTTTCTCTGAAGCCCCAATGCATCAATACAAACTGTATGTCTTTTCTCCTGTTAATCTTTGGTCAGTTTAATTTGCAGGCCCCAATACAAGGACTTAAGAGCATAGAGGAAAGCTTTTTCCTCCCCTTCATGCAGTAAAGGGAATGCTCAGCTGAAGTGGGCAGTCATATTGGAAAATACAAGAGACGAGACTCAAAACATTTGGGACATTTGATGGAGGAATTTGAATGTGAGACTGAGTATAGAAGTAGATTGTTTATCTGGGATCCTAAATGCCAGAAGCTTCCAAGCAATACGAGTATTATAAAGGGATTTTTAAGTGATCGTTGTTTTAAATATCATGTCATTGCTGAAATTGAAGGATGATTTCATACTTGGTGTGCGGTGACAATACGACCTACTAAACATGAGACAGCCAGCTAGGGAGGTCACAGAAACTCAATCCCTGTGACACAGACATGGCGTGGGGGATGTTAAAAGACTTCCACAATGAGCTCACAGCTGCCTGTCATCCTCACGCACGTTGTGCCTTCTCTTGTGTGTTCTTAGGTTTTGGTGGGTCACAATGACAGCTCTGAATTGTATCAGTGCAAACGGGCATTGCACATAAAATAGGTTTTCCTCTCCGGATCAGTAAGCTGTTCTTGGGGTAAAAAAAAAAAAAAAAGAACCTAAACTCCAGAAATACTGTTAACCAGCAACAGGCTAACAACCTACTGTATTTGAATATGATGTGGCATGTATGTTTAGCAGTTAGCATTTAATTGTAAATGTTCTGGCATATGTTACAGAAACCCACAGACTAGCAGAAGCAAAGGGACATTATTATCAACACATAGGCACGTGTGATGGCCCCAACAGTAGGCAGTGTGGTTGGATTCAAGATGAACTGGACAGGAGCTAGCAGGGCCTCAGGAGGCAGGGTGGGCTTTTTTTTTTTAAGAGATGGGGTCTCGCTATGTTGCCCGGGCTAGTCTCAAACTCTTGGCCTCAAGAGATCCTCCCACCGCAGGCTCCGCAGTAGCTGGGATTCCAGGCACTGTCAGAATGGGCATTCTTGCGGATCCTCTCTGGCACTACACAGTCTCCTGTTTCTGCCTCTTGCGTCACACTCCTTCATGATCTCTCTGCAGGGCAGACTGGCTTTTTCCAAGAACATTCTAGAAAGCGGCTAGTATCTTCCACCCAGTGACCAACAGAGACTGATGGACTACACTGAGTCCCAGGTCCACACTGGCGGGAGAAAGAATCCGATTGGCCCAGCTGTGGTCACGTGGCCGCCCACTGTCCAATCAGTCACAGGCCACGAGTGCGGGCAGAAGAAGACAGTTATGGAGTCACTGCCCCACCCCCTGCAGGTGCGGAGGGCAGTGTCCAGAGAGGGGACTGGAAAGGTGGCTGATCGGAGTCTCTAAAAGGTATTAGCACAGTATTAGACATGCTGCGCTGTAACATCTTCATTCTGTGAATTTCTGTAGTTTATTGGAATTTCATTCACCTCCCCACCTGAATTGCAGACTTCTTCTGAACAAGAATATCAAATTACTGGGTTGTTTTTTTTTTTTTTTGACCTCCTACTCAATGCCTTCCCCGGTCAAGGGAGGCCGGGGCCACTTGAGTTTTGACATTTCGGGTCGTGCAAAGCACAGAGCAATGCCCAAAGTAGAAGCATCGTCATTTTTCTTCTGCCACAGTCAACACAACATGGTGGCGGGAGACTTTGCCACTTGGAACTGACAGTCTCTTTGTTGTTGTTGTTTATTAATGACATTTTATTGGTGACAAAAGACCTTAAAACAAATAGACGAAAAATCAAAAGTTACGTTGCCCTGTGCAGATGCTCCTGGATTTATACAACTGAGTGACCGTCGCTGCAGGTGGAGGACACAGCGAGCCGCACAGGCAGAGGCAAAGCGTCCCGAACCAGCGGGCACAGGGTCACGTGGAAAGCCCCCCACGTCTGGGCCTCTAGGTGGCTACCAAAAGAAGGGGAAACTGAAAGCCCTACAGCAGTGGCAATACGTAAGTCCTTACCAGGAGGAAGGTGGCCCGTGTGCCCCCATCTGTCCCGTGTAGAAGCTGGAATCTGGAGGCTTTGGGAAGGGGGGTGCTGGGAGGTGGGTCACTAGGGAGGACACCCCAACCCACGGTGTGTAAGGAGCCAGAGCCACTCTCATGACTAAAACGCAGGTCCAGGCAGAGGTCTGCTCTGCCAGCCAAGGGCACAACTGACAGTCTTAATGAACCCAAATGCAGTTCCAGAGGATACAGTGTCAGGGGTTGGAAAGGAGGCAAGTTGGCAAGATGGATTGAGGAGTCAGGGAGAAGGAATGGGCCAGATAGAGAAGGGTCTAGATAACTGGAGGAGGGTTCTTTGGGGCTTGGGATGGACAAAGAGACGTCGAAATAAAAGACATGAGAGACAACATCAAGGGAAAGCAAAATGTAGTCACGTAAGAGTCAGGGAACATTGCTGTTTCACTTAGAGGTTTTACAAATAAAGAGGATTGCAGAAGAAATGATGATGTGCCTTGAAAACCAAAGAGAAACCACGTAAAAACCCTTAGAACTAATGACCGAGCTCAGCAAAGTGGCTGAATACAAGATAAATATACAAAACCTGTTGATTTTGTTGCCTGTTGTTGCCTGTTGCCTGTTGCCTGTTGATTTTCTAACATAAAATGGGAAGACAACCTCATCTACATAGGCAATAAAAATATCTAGCACTGACATTAAAAGGAAATTCACAGGAGCCTTATAAAGAAAGATACAAAACTTTACTAAGATAAAATAAGGCATCAACATTACTGTTGGAAAAATTGAACATTGTAAGGATGTGAATTATTCCCTAGTTACTATTTACATAGATTTAATGCAATGCCAATGCATAGATCAATGCATTTTTTAAAATTGGCAAAATATTATCAGGTTTTTGAAAAAGAATAAACAGATGATAATAGCTATGGAAAAGGATTATGTTTGAGGGGGGATTTGTCTTACCAAGATATTAAGACATATTCTAGAGCTATAATAGCTCCATAATGTTTTCCTACAAGGTTGCACAACTCTGACTATATTAAAAACTGTTGAACCGTACAAGTTAAAGTGGGGAATTAATCTGGTGTGCGAATTGGACACTGACTACAACTAATGACAGGCTGATACCAAGCGATGAATCTTACTCCGGGGGGGGTGGGTACTAAATGCCCTTTCTTGTATGGATGGTGTAAACAGTCAACGTGAGCCAGAGAGGCCAGGTACGACGCCCATATGCCATCGTTCATCCATCCACCCTCCAACAAACATTTCTTGAGGGCCTAGTATATGCTGTGTACTAGGAATGCAGCAATAAGCAAAACAGATGAAATGTCTGGCCTCAGGAAGCTCCCAGCCCAGCAGGGCCAGAACTGCGGTGAAGCAAATGAGACTCTCAGCTTGGGGTGCAAAATTTAAGGGGCCATCAAAAAACTCAGTAATTGTATTTGTCAGCTCGGGCTGCTATAACAAAATATCACAAACAAGGTAACTTCAAAAATAGAAATTAATGTTCTTGCAGTTCTGGAGGCTGGAAAGTTCAAGATCAAGGTGTTGGCTGATTCATTGTCTAGTGAGGGCTCTTTTACTGGCTTGCAGGTGGCCTCCTTCTTGCTAGGTCTTCATGTGGCCTTCCTTGGTGCATGCAGGGGGTGGGGCATATGAGTTCTCTGCAGTGTCCTCTTTTAAGGACACTAATCTTATTGGATAAGGGCCTCACGCTTATGATCTCATTTAACTTTAATTACCTCCTTATGGGTCCTGTCTCATATTTGGGGTTAAAGCCTCAGGATATGAAGTTCAGTCTATAGCAGTAAGCAAGATAAGATTTTAATGCAATGTCTTGAAAAAGTAAAATGAATGCAAAAAATCCATGATGAGATGCTATCAAGAAAGTGAAAAGCCAACCCTCTTTTCTGGAAGAAAATATTTACAAATCATGTAAGGGATTTGAACTATTCAGCCACTAAGAAGAATGAAATCATGTCTTTTGCCTCAACAAGGATGGAACTAGAGGTCATTTTCTTAAGTGAAACAAGCCAGGCACAGAAAGACAAATATTGCATGTTCTCACTCAAAAGTGGGTGCTAAAAGATGTGAACACATGCACATAGAGAGGGGAATGACTGACAGTGAGATTTGGAAGACTCAAGAGTGGGGAGGAAGGGTGGATGACGAGACATTAGTTGATGATCATTATTGGGGTGGTGGATACCCTAAAAGCCCTGATTTGACCACTAAGCAACCTATGCATGTAAAAAAATCACACCTGTGCCCCATAAATTGGTATAAATTAAAAAGAAATTTAAATAAAGAGACTTGAATCCAGACTATATAAAGAACTCTTGTGCAACCAATAACAAAAAGGAAAATAGCCCAATTTTAAAGTGGCAAAGGGTGTGCCAAAGAAGATATACAAAAGTGATGGTATGCACACGAAAAGGTGTTCAATACCATTAGTCATCAGGGAAATGCAAATCGAAACCACAATGGGATACCCACTAGGATGGCTAGAATCAAAAGGTCAGATAATGATAAGAGTTGATGAGGAGGCAGAGAAATTGGAACCCTTGTACATTGCTGTTAGGAATGCAAAATGGTGCAACCACTTTGGAAAACAGTCTGGCAGTTCCTCAAATGATTAAACAGAGTTTGCACATGACCCAGCAACTCCACTCCTATGTTCTCAAGAGAATTAGAAACACATGTCCACGCAAAAACTTACACATGAATATTCCCAGCGGCATTAGTTATAACAGCCAGAAAGTCGAAACTACCCAAATGTCCATCAACTGACAAATGGATAAATAAAATGTGATATATTCATATATTCATACTCAGCCATGAAAAGGAATGAAGCATTGATATCTGCTACAACCTGGATGAACCCTGAAGACATTATTGCTCAGTGAAAGAAGCCAGACACAAAAGGCCACATAGTTTGTGATTCCACTTACATGAAATGTCCAGAATAGGCAAATTCACAGAGACAGAAATCTGTAGAGACGGAAGGTAAATCAGTGGTTGCCAGGGACCGAGGGGAGAAGGGGTAACTGCTGCTAGGTACAGGGTTTCTTCCAGGGCTAGCAAAAATGTTCTGGAATTGTGGTGATAGTTGAACAACTTAGTGACTATACTAAAACCCACTGAGTTGTACATTTTAAAAGAGCAAATGTTGCCATATGTGAATGATCTCAATAAAGCTATTAAAAAAAACCAATAAAACAATGAATAGGAAAGAAGAAATTGACCACGGAACTAACAAGAATGCTCAATGTAAGAAGAGGGGAAATATCTGTAAATGAAACAGAGACTTACAGATACGTGGCCAAGATAACATCCTGCTAAAAATCAAGAGGAAGCCTGAGCTGGTTAAAAAGTGGAGGAGCTTCTGCTGGTGAATCCAATGGATTTGGTCCTGGCTTTGCTTGTTGTTACCCTTTCTAAGCCTTATTTTCTCATCTGTGAAAATGTAGATAATATTAATAATATCTATTGCCTCAGGTTGGTAGGAGGAACAGTTACGCAGGTGCTCCCTGACTTACGATGGGGCTATGTCTAGATAAATCCATCGTAAGTTGAAAGTATCGTAAGTCAAACGTGCATTTTTCTATGTATGATATTTTCAATTTACAGTGGGTTTATCTTGATGCAACCTCATGGTGAGTTGAGGAGAGTACTGAATGTCTATCACTTTAGCACCATCGTGAAGTCAGAAAACCATAAGTCAACCGTGGTAAGTTGGGGACCATCATGCATGCAGGTCCCACGCATCTAGGTGTTTCCGGTTGCAGTCTCGGTTCTTCTCTTGGAAACAAATAAAGCAATGAATGAGCGACTAGGCTGAACAGGCAGAAGTTGAAAGAGAAAGAACACGAGAGAAGACTGGTTCCTGCAGAGATGGGGAGAAAACCAGCAAATGAACAAACAGGAAGAGAAGGCAGTGGAAACGCAAATGGGTGTGTGAGTCATTAGGGTGACAGGATGTAACATTGGGTCACTGAGGCCTCTAGGTACCATCTGACCTTTTTTTCTAAAAAACATTTTCTTTTTTTCTTTTTTAATTAATAAGAGCAAAGAAAACCTTCACTGAATCAAGGACATAATACAAATTATGGTGACCTGCCTATAAAACCTGGGCACCAAATTTGGCCTTTGGGGAGCATTTATGTATACAAATAAGCATTAGGCTGGGGGCGGTGGCTCAGCTTGTAATCCTAGCACTTTGGGAGGCTAAGGTGGGAGGGGATTGCTTGAGGTTGGCAGTTCAAGGCCAGCCTGAGTAAGAGTGAGATCCTGTCTCTGTAAAAAATAGAAAAACTAACCAGGTGTGGTGGTATGTGCCTGTAGTCCCAGCTACTTGGGAGGCTGAGGCAGAAGGATCGCTTGAGCCCAGCAGTTTGAGGCTGCAGTGAGCTATGATGACACCACTGCACTCTAGCCTGGGCAACAGAGCAAGACCCTGTCTCAAAAAAAAAAAAAAGCATTAATATCTGCATCAGGGCACAGTGCAGTGGCAGATGGGTGACCTCCACAGGAGTGGCCACAAAGGCGCCTGGTGTGTGGCTGCAGGGAACTCTTGGTCTTGGGGGATGGCTGGCTGCTCTGTGGAGGGGCCAGAAGAGCTTGTCTTTGAGGGCAGGACTTCTTCATCCAAGATGCCACAAGTCTGGCATGACACAAAATCATCGAAGGGCAGAAGGGCGCGAGAGAAGGGCTGTCCTTTCCTTGGTTCCTGGGCTCTGACCACTCTTCAAGGATTCTGGCTGCCTGGTAAACAAACCTCCTTTAACCTTAGAACTTTTGCCATTTCCAAAGACTGCGTTTTGTCCAAGTAAGCTGACCAGATAGCTGTAACTTACACTTGGAGTTTGGCTTAAAACAGACGGCGGTTCACAAAAATCCTGCTGCCCTTGGGTAATAATAGCAAACCCTAACCCAGCACTCATTCTGCGCCAGGCACTGTGCTTTACACATTTTAAGTCATTAACTCCTTACAACAACGCACGACATAGATCCTATTATTTTTCCTGTGATCGAGTTAAGGAAACGAAAGCCCAGAGGAGTTAGACAACTTACCCGAAGACACACAGCCCGGAAGACAGAGCACCACATCCGCCGACTGTCCCACAGACAAGAAGATTGCAGGAGGACTCTCAGACACGAGAGGATGGCAGAAAAGCCCTCGCAGGTTGAACTGTGTGTGTGCTGCAGAATTACACCAAATACAAAAGCCTCAAGAACAAATTAAGCCAAAGCAACTCATCTCCAGCGGTAGGACAGGGGCCGTGTTTTGAAATAGAGTACGAGAGGGAAAGTAACTGCGGGAATCGACCCCTGACATATCGATCGAGCGTTTCACAGTCCCTGGAAGACTCCCCGGCCTTTTTCTCTTTTCTGAAAGGTCTAAAAAGTATCCTTCAGGAAGCAAGTAAAAGCCGCTCCCGACGTCTTCCTTCCAGGGTGGTCTTCTTTTCTTGCAAGAAGCTCTTGGCTCCGGGGAGGGTCCGGACTTTGTGTCTGAATGTTTGGCGAAAGCATCTGGGGGTCTCGGAGCCCTGCCACCCTGTGTGTTCCCACTCTCTCAAGGGACACAGCCCATGTGAATCTCGGAACTTCTATCTCCAGTGGGAACAAATCCTCAAAAAGCCCGGAAGCTTTTTTGACATTCGAGCTTGTCAAAGAAGGATCAGCGTGTATATGGGTCGGGGGGAGGAGGGTGGGAAAAATAAGAATCCTTTGCTATCTCGGATTGTTTAAATATTAGGAAAGTTGAGACAACCGAAAAGTCTAAAAAAAAAATTGATAGTGGAGACATTGCTGTGGATTTTCTAAAACAGATTTTCCTCTTCTAGGGCTGACTGATGATTTAGCAACAGCAGGATAACAATAAAGAAACAAAACAAAGCATACGAGAAGCGAAGGATTGCCTATTTTATAGTAAATTAGGAAAATTAGCAAAAATGAGTCCCTTTAAATGAGGAAAATTTATCCATGGCATAAGGCCCTGCCCAAATCGGCATTTAAATGATCTGAAAGTGAGCAGTCTGGCAAGTTACTGAGTATTATCATATTCATTAATTTTGAAAGAAAAATCTACACGGCTGCTACCCAGATGCTACAAACCCCTCTGACATAAACACTCACAGTCCCAATTCAGTGATTATTTTTAGTCTAATCACCCAAGTCTACGACGATAAAGTTAGGTGAGGGGGGAGAAAAAGAGGGTAGAGAAAGAGTGTGATTTCCTGAAAATCCCACAATGCAATTTCACTTTGAACTTGCAAAGCAAATATCCAGGCATGATCTGCATGAAACTGGGTGGTGTTTCGTTCTAGAACTATGGGCCCCAATTAAAAATAATGAGGCCTGTCTCCAGCCGCCAGACCCAATTAGAGATAATGAGGACTGATGGCTCCTGAAATAGATTCATTTTTCTCTGATAGACGAATTGGGACAGGGTCTTGGTAGGGGTCATTGGGATAGGCCTGGCAACAAAGCCTGGGTCACTCAAGCTGACGAGCCCTTACGAGTGCAGTTATTAAATAAGGAAGTAGGAAGTTCCTTGGCTCCCAGAGCACTGAGTAACCCGGCAAGACGAGAGCCCATCAGGCACGTTCAGACATGCATTGTTATCCAAACGGTGCGTCTGTTGCTGTTGAAAACTTTTAAGCAATGGCCACATCATTTAAATGATTGCTTAAAAATACTGCAAAGGCATAGCCGACTCTATGTATATATGTATGTGTGCATATGTATGTGCTTGCATGTGTGTGTATTTATGTGTGTGTGTGTACTTATTTGCAATAATTTTAGCTTCACACAAAAGTTGCGAAGACAATGCGGACAGTTCCCAGATACCCTTTACTCAGCCTCCTCTAACGTTAACATCTTACCTAACCTGGTACACTGGTTACAACTAAGAGATGAAATTGACATTTCCATAACTAGACTCCCAGTTTGATTCAGATTTCATCAGTTTCACCACAAATGCTTGTTTTCTGTGCCATGATCCAGGACACCACCCTGCCGTCTGAAATTACCATGTTCGTTCACTTGTTTCCTTAGTCATCATCTGACTCCTCCCCCATGAATTCCTAGAGAGCGGAGAGAGACCACGGCTGTCCCGTCCACAGCTGCACCCACCGGCGCTTAGCCTTGATCACGACGTGGAATTCTAGGAACCAAAGCGTAACTATCACCCGAGTGTGTGGGAGGCTCCGTTGTCAGGGCCTTGGCACAATAGCTGGCGTATAATTGGCACATGATATCTGAGGTCGAATTGCTTCTAAGGAGGGGCAGCCCAGCGTCGTGGTAAGAGCTTGCCCTGGCAGGTGCTTAATTATTATTAGTGGAATGAACGAAAGTAAAAGGCCATTATTCAGTGAAAGCAGGAACCAAAAGATCTGCAGGCAGCTCCCCGTTTCTGAGCTGTTTCAACAACCTGCACTTAAACTTTCTTTGAATCATCTTCAAGCATCAGGAGCAACCAGAGACCCGCTCACACTCCCTAAGTCATCGCAAACTCATTTTAGCACCCGTTGCGATGACTGATTAATCTGTTCTCTCCATAGTCTCCCTTGGAAAGCTTCTCTCCCTCTCTGTTCTCTCTCCTAAGTCCAAGGGAGAGGAGGCAATCCTCCCTAAGGCAGGGGTAAGCCAGCTTTTTCTGGAAAGAGCTGTACAGTAAATATTCTAGGCTTTCCAGGCCATGAAGGGCTCCGTCGCCACTACTCAACTTTGCTGTTGTGGCTGAAAAGCAGCCGGGGACAAAATGTACACAAATGAGTATAGCTGTGTTCCAATAAAATTTTATTTACAAAAACAAGCAGTGGGCAGGCTATTTTCCAACCTAGGATACACCCACCCATATAAACTATGCCTGTATACACAGCGGAAGGCAACACACAGAACAGAACAGGGACAAAGCCAAACATACCACCCAATGAACAGAGTTTGTGCATATAAAGAAAGGAAGTTTCTAAAAGCAGAAACTGATTTGCAAAAAAGTGATTTTATTGTACTGAGAACTGGTGTGGCATAATACTATTAAGAACAAAAGATCCATCAATTCATATAGTTGTCATTTTTTGAATGTGGTAAGAACATTTAAGATCTACTCTGGTAGCAAATTTCAAGGATATGTTAATTAGCTTAATTATGAACTATCACATCACATACCTTGAATATACACAATTGTGTGTGTCAATTACATCTCAATAAAGCTGGCAAAAAGGAAATACTTATGCGGTAATATTTAGCAAAAAATATAAAAGAAAAACGTATCATGTCTCTGCAAAACATGTAGGCAAGAAAACAACATTGGAAGACAATCCATTTTCGAGATGTTATTCTTATAATTTCACTGTTATTTTAGATCAATTTATTAAAGAGCATGAAATGCAAGGGGAGTAAAAAGAATAAAAATTCCAGAGCCAGCGCTGCCACACCCTAGCTCTGTGACCCCATGGTGTCTCGGTTCCCTCATTTGTTTACAAGGGATGCTATAATAGTAGCATCTCTCTCATGGGATTTTGTAAAGATTAAGAATTAATGCAGTTGCTTGCACAACAATGTATGTACTAAATGCCACTGCATTGTTCACTTTAAACTATTTAATTTTATGTTATATCAATTTCACCTCAATTTACAAAAACAATTAAGGTCAATAATATGTGCATGTTACAAACTCTGATGATTATTTTCAGAATTCTACCCAGAAACCTGCAGCATCTTGATAATAAATGGGACTTTTTGGATACCACTGATCCTTTCTCAAGCTTTAAATAATTCTAAGTGATACATCAATCAATGCAATAGATCTAAGATATTTCTGAAAGTCTAGAAAACAGAGTTAATGCAGAGAAAGCATTTAGAGCAAGACCCAGCACAGAGCAAACGCTCAATAAATGCTATTTCTATGGCTGTTGGTAAGTGACAAAATGACCAGAATTTTAAAGCTGAATTGAATTTTAGAAGAATGCGCCTCATTTGTTTTGTAGACTCCATGTCAGAGCATAATGGGTACTCCTCTTCTTTTTAAAAATAACTACAGAGCTTGGGACCACACTCCGCTGTAGCATGGAGGAAGAGTTCCCTCCTCATCCTCCCTGGCTGGGAGGGATGGTGTGTTCCTAAGACTCACTAGGCTGGAGATGGGAGAAGAGAGACCAAGAAGGGGTGAGCAGGTGGAAGTCAGGGCAGGAAGATGAAGCAGGAATCCAGAAACATACAAACTGTGGGGCCCTGGGCACCCAGACAGGGATGGAATCACTCACCTGGTGATGAGAACACCTGGACAGGTGCAGACAGGTAAGCAGGGTGTGCCCAAGGAGTGATCAGCCTCTTCAGGTAAGGACCACTGCACATCGACAGGGCCTCCCATAGGAGCTCCCCTTGGGCCACAGAAATGCTTTCTACACAGGACTTTTACCCTGTAACGAAAAATAATTATTAAGGATGCAACAGTCTCATTTAAGCCTTAAATAAATTACAGCAGAGGCTTTCTCAGATAAGACGATATGTGTGGAAAGAAATCAGCGTGAACCCACCGTCACCAGCTCCCTGAGCAAGATCTTAAACTTTACTATAATGATAATTTTAATATCTAAGAGATGTACTGAAGAAGTATTGTAGCTCATCAAAAGTATCTTAATCATGGGGTGGGGAGAGAGTTTAAAAAATAAGTCTGGCAGATTGGGTTGTCCAAAGCCGGTCACAGCAGTACTTCCATCCCGCTTGTTCATCTAGATCTTGCCATTCCCCTGTCAAAATGTGGAGTCTAATTCCCTGCCTTGAATCTAGGTGGGCTTGTGACTCGCTTGTAATCAACAGTATGTGGCAAAAAGGACACCGTGTGGCTTCTGGGGCCAGGTCAGAGACACAGCTGCTCTGAGGCAGCCATGCTGTGAGGAAGCCTAACTACGTGGAGAGGCCACATATGAGCATTCTGGCCACAGGCTTAGTCTTCCCGTCCCCCGAGTCCAGGGGCCAGATGTGAGAACGAGCGAATCTTTGCATGATTTGAGCTCAATGGTCGGGTCATTCCCACCCCACCCTTCGAGACGTCCCAGCCGAGGCCCCAGACCACCCAGGACCGAAGACGAGCCAGCTCCTTTGTACGTTTTCTCAATTCCTGAGCCACAGAATCAGGGAGAATAAAAGCGTGGTTTTCGGAAGGACGAGTGTGGGTGACGTATTACTCCACTATAGTAACTGAAGCAAAGAGGAATAGACTCTTAACTGACGCCGTGAACCGAATCCCAAAATCAGTTATTGCACTCTCCACCCTGCTGAACACACTGAGGCCACCGGGCATGCTGAACTCTCAAAAACAGCAGACCTTCTAGAACCTTCCTACCTAAGGTTCAAGGACTTGCAGAGCCAGCACCATCTGGGAGCACTTGGAACTGCACAATCCCAGGCCCCCTCCAAGACTCACTAAATCAGAATCTGCCTTTTAATAAGACCCCCCGGTGACCTATATGTACTGTAAGGTTTGAGAAGCAGGGCTCTCTAGAACATCCCGCAGTTCTGTCCCTACCAGCTGAGCTCAATGCTTAACAAGAGTCACCTGTATTTGTTCCCAAACCTATCTGTGCCCAGACACTTGCTATTGTAATTAAGTAATTCATTTCAACCCAGTTAAACCAATGCAATTTGAGCGTCTGGCTATCTCTCAAGGCGTCTTACAAAGAGAATGTGGCCCATGGGTTAATTTCCATTAAATTAAGTAAGGGGAAGAAACTGTAAAAGATTTAGGAAGAAAATCTAGAAGGATTCTGTACTCGGATTGCTTTGCAAGTGTCATTAGGTCCTCATTCCACATTAAAGACACTGACCCTGAGAACACCAGACAATCCACTATGGGTATAGTGAAAGCAAGAACGGTATGTGTCTTCGTCCCACATCCAAAATGAAAACAAATAAAATAACTGTGACCCTGATCAAATGATCTATAAATCGACATGCATGAATATGTTTAAGTTAAAATACTCAACATTTTATTTGAGTATTTCAAAATGCACGGTAGACACTACAGAGTGGTGACTCAGAGGCCAGTCAGGGCCCGCTCCTTCCTTGAATCCTATTTAAAAGGCTGGAATTGTACAATGCTGGGTTTTCCAGGCTCCCTTGCAGCTAGGGCAGGCATAATGGCTCAGTTCCAGCAAAACAAGCTGCAAGTGGGAGTGGCTAGGAGGGGCTTCCAGGGAATCTTCACAAGGAAGACAGATCCAATGTACATGTAGGCATTTCATGTAATAAACATTTTTAAACAATATATCTTATAAGCTTCCCATCAAGACAGGGCTGTACAACCCTTCTGGGACGGTCATCAATTGGTCCAATGGAGAGGACATTGTCATTAATACTCAGCTGGTCCAGTGTTGCCCCCCAAATCCCTGAGTTCAGGGGGAAGCAATGACTCCAGTGAGGAGAGTGTGTGCCTAAAAGAAAACAAAGCTGTTTCTTTAGCCAGACAGAGATATTCAGGCACAAAGTCACTTGTACTTTCCTATTGCCCTGAGCTCTATATCAAAAAGCTGAGTGGAAAAAGAATATTTGCAATAAACAACAGTTCATTTGGATAAACGGGTTTTTGTTTGTTTGTTTCTCGAAAAACAAGCCCCGAAAAGCTATGGGAAGTATGTTACGTTCTTTTTAGCATTCCAGCTTTTCCATTTTCCTCTGAGACAACGTATTCTCTCGAATGCAAAGTTATTCCTAACTTTCACCTCTGAAGTCAAACCGGAGTTTAGCAAGGAGAACTTATTGTGTATATAGAACTTATTTGTGTATATAGAAATTGTACATGAATCTAAATGACCACTGAAATGCCTATTGTCATCTTAAAATTCAGTGAACAATTATTTAAAATAAGATACATTATAAGTTGTCTAAAAGACAACAGCCTTACTTGGCTCTCTGGAGGTCCCCAGCACGGACTGGCGGGTCCCCACTGTAAAATGATCTGTATTCAAGGCGGTGTGTTTAAGTGTGCCATTTTCATTCTCAACGTCAACCGTGTCACAGTTTTCAGCCAGTGGCTCAGCCCAACGACAGTTTCAAAATCAGGGCCATTGTACTTAGGAGTCCTTTTCATTTCGAGGGCAGATTAATTTTCGAGGCAATCAACCCATCCCAGCTCAAGCAATGCATGACGACTTTCTTCCTGATTAGCGAACAGCAGGTACTGGTTTTGATAATGAGCTCTCGGCTGGGCACATCTACCAAATTCTCACCGCCTGCCCCACTGCGAAGTTGCTCTTTAAACAAATTCTAATGGGGTTCAAAAGAATTAAAGCTAAGCACGCTGAAAGAACGCTTCTGTGTGAGCGCTGGGTAGGTCTCAAAGCACACACGATGGACTGCAGGATTTCACGTGTGCCAGGTGACGAAACAGACATTCTCAGGGACTCGGGTGTCCCAAACAAGTCAGGTGCTAGGACCTCCGCTGTATTCCCTGGGCCTAAGTCGTGGAGGTCTTTTTGTCCGTTACACCCATGCATGTAATCAGCGATTGTCCCTATTGTAAACCCCAGATTCACCATCTGTATGCTCCAAAAGGCTAGTGGATTGTTAATACCCAGTCCCTACGGGATTAATCTGCAATTTCACACTAAATGATTTTTAAGTATAATTTGTTACAATGATACAACATTACCATTTCTAAAACAAACAGCTGGGATTGTTACATTGCAATAAAAAGAGTAAAGTGCCCGGGCGTTCATAGGCAACTGTGTTTTATGTTCACTTCAGTTTAGACACAAACGGGCCGAGATGAAAAATCCCCAGTCTAGAACCTTAGGAGTGGGCTGTTAGCAAGTGAACACGCTGCTTTTTGTTCCTGGGGAACATGATCTGGACACACAATAGTGCTAAGACCGAAAGAAAGTTCTCTGAGTAGTTCTTTAAAACCATTCAGGGTTGTTCAGTGTTTGCAGGATAAAGCTGCTTGCGATGAAAAGCGTGAGTTTGGACTCTCTGCTGAGCAACACGCTATTCTGTTACAGGTCCTTTTGTGGACAAAGGAGGACTGCCTCTCCAACCCCCAAATCAGGGTGTGATACTAAAAAGAGCTGGCTTGAAGCATGCAGAGAAATGATGCCTTTTCGTATCTTAGTTGACTACACAAAACGTATTATTCCAATCAAGATTATCTATATGAATTTCAAAATACATTATTCAGATATAAAACCATCCTCATATAGCTATCTGATCTTTGACAAAGCAGACAAAGGCATATACTGGGGAAAAGAATCCTTATTCAATAAATGGTGCTGGGAAAACTGGATAGCCACATGTAGAAGACTGAAGCAGGATCCACACCTTTCACCTCTCACAAAAATCAACTCACGCTGGATAACAGACTTAAACCTAAGGCATGAAACTATAAGAATTCTAGAAGAAAATGTTGGAAAAACTCTTATAGACATTGGCCTAGGCAAAGAATTTATGAAGAAGACCCCAAAGGCAATCACAGCAACAACAAAAATAAATAAATGAGACCTGATCAAATTAAAAAGCTTCTGCTCAGCCAAGGAAACTATCACGAGAGCAAACAGACAACCTAGAGAATGGGAGAAAATATTACCATGCTACACATCCGATAAAG
>CAUYRT010034035.1:0-44567 GCA_963574885.1 Lepilemur ruficaudatus
GTAGCTGGGACTATAGGCATGCGCCACCATGCCCGGCTAATTTTTTCTATATATTTTTAGTTGGCCAATTAATTTATTTCTATTTATAGTAGAGACGGGGTCTCGCTCTTGCTCAGGCTGGTTTCGAACTCCTGACCTTGAGCGATCCTCCTGCCTCGGCCTCCCAGAGTGCTAGGATTACAGGCGTGAGCCACCGCGCCCGGCCTGTTTTTGTAACTCTTCATTATGGAAGATTTCTAATAAGCACAAAAGAATGGCTCGATGCGCCTCCTCCCCATCTCTCAGCTTTAGCAACTATCAGCATTTGCCACACGTCTGGTTATACTTTTAAATGCAGTTAAAGAAGTCTTTGTGTCTTATACAAAATTATGAAAAAAAATGACTTTGGAAAGTTCTTAAAATATTAACATATTAAAGAAATTATTCCTTTTTGAAAATGTAGGAAATGAATCGATGGAAAATGATTTATGGTTTTATTATGGGTCATTTGGGAGTGTAAGGAGGATGAATGTGAGGCATTGTAAACTAATTGTGAACACTGTAAACTAAGAATGAGTGAATTTCAGGTTTTGTTTGTAAGGATAGTAATGTTCCTTTATTTACTATTTTATCAGACAGAAGGGACTTCTAAGTGACACTCGCAGATATGAACCATGTGCTCATAGTTGACGTTCAGAATGACTTAGAAACACCAAAAGCAGTTTTCCAGTATGCCTTTTGAATCATTAGAAAGGTTTACTTTTTATTCTGTATAATTTTAGGACATAGTTTATTACTGTGTTAAATTGATAATTCTCAATTCATAGCATAGCCTTTTCTGTCCATGTGACTGTCTAGAACTCGAGTTTAAATGAAGTCTTGAGGTTTGAATTAGGCTATTTAACAGTGAAGATGACATTTCCTCCTCTCTCTAATTAGCAAAAAAAGGTCCCCTCTGCATGTGAAGACTAGACATGAAATAACTGTGAATGTCAGATAATGGGAAGGAAACACATCGGTCGTTCATGAGGTTTCTATGCCATTCCTCTGGTTTGACTAGTTTCTGTGCCTTTTTCTGAAATATTCCAGCAAGGGGAGAGGGCTGGGGAATTGGCACAGCCTCTCTTAGGGTAGGATTTCTGTGCTATGACATTATTGACATTGGAACTGGGGGATTCTCCTTGTGAGGGGCTGTCCTGTGCGTTGTAGGATGTTTAGCATCACCGCTGGCCTCTGGGACGCTAGGTGCCGGTAGCAACACCTACCCCTCGCCCGGTTATGACAACCAGAAACGTCTCCAGACGTTGCCCGTGATGTTCCTTGAGGGGGAAAGTTGCCTGTTGCGTTGGGCCGTTGTCTTAAAGGGCCGGAGTGCCCCATGCAAATTTCCGTGTGCATCACCCTCTCCGTTGTCCCCTACCCTGACCTTCCGATTGTAAGCTCCTTGAGGACAGAAACGAGGTGTTTTCTTTCCTGTTGATGTCCTTCTTTCTGTCTACTACACAATGTATATACTTTTGGGGATTGAGTATACCATTGCTTGTTAGTTTTATTTTTATTCAAGTCACATAATACAGTGATTTTTTTTTAACACAAAAGCAATCCGAACATTTTTCTTCTTCCCTAATTTTTGGCTACTGGTTTGCAATTGAATATATGGTAACTGGCATTTCAGTGATACAGTAGCCTATTTTCTTTCTCGTAAAAGACATTACTATAATCATACAGTATTTTAACCTTTCCTTTACAAATCCCATGATACTGAGATGCTTTTGGTTAACAAAAATTCCTATTGAGCCTGGAAGATTCTGTTTGCCTGCCGACTGACAACCCCTCGCCCCCCCCCCCACCGAATATAAGAAAAGAAAGAAAGAAAAAAAAATCCTTAAATTACTGCAAGTCCTAAGGCAGTTTTCCCAGAACAAATGTTCACTTTGACTTTCTCTGTTGTTAAGTCCTGTCTTTGTTGACTTACTGCTGGCTTGAGGGGCTGCGTCCCTCCACTTAGAAACAGGGGAGAGCTTTGGTTTAACTCTAGGGTCCTCTCATGTAAGGATCGTATTTTAAGGGGAAGGCTTATTTATAAAGAAGTACAAAAAGAAACACTCAGGAGAAATAACTATTACATTTGAAACTGTATATCTGTGTATAGTTTCAAAACCAGAGATATTATATTGAAAATATGAATTCTATAGTAACTGATAACATGGAAGTGTTCGGTAAAGTGATTAGGAGTAAACCTCAGTTTTCTCATCTTGAAAATGGGTGTAATAACATCCCCTCTCTCACAGAGTTGTAGCGAAGATTAAATGAGCGAATCCATTGAAAACTTTTAGAAAAACTACCTGTAACGTAATAAGCACTCAGTCATTGCTCCGTTTTCACTTTTGAATTCCTTCTCTTAATTATGAGAAGTCTTAATATATTCCCACTTTCCTGTCTTTCAAAATTCCCACCTTTGTTCTCTGAGGACGTACTCTGCCCTTTTCCTCTTTATACCCTTTATCTATTATTTTTATCACACAAATCCAAATGGAACTATCCAAACCACATATATTGATCTTGTATAAATGTGTCCTCCCTAAATAGATTTTTAGAGATTCGCAAAAAATCTTAAATCCCTCGGAGAATTTGCTTTGTAGAGTGTGATTAGTCATTTTTTTTGCAAATGACTTTTTTTGTAATGAAGGAAAACAAAACTTCACCTAAGTACCTATATAAGCTTAGGTTTTAGTGGATCACATTTTTGTATGACGTACAGGCATTGGCCGTTTTGTTTGAAAGTCGTAGTCCTGATTTTGACCTCTGGTTTGATCTGAAAAGGTCAATATGAATTCAGTTCTGTAGGCTGTGCACAAGTTTTGTTTTTTTTTTTTAAAGTTTCCTTTGTGGCTAAAATGTACACTCCTGATTTGATCAGTGAGATTTGAGCAGGGAGAGCAAATCCAATCTATGGGCAGATCCAGCTTATTTTGCTCGTCAACAAGATGTTCCTCTGAGAAGTACTCATGCTCACGATACTCATGCTCATAATACCGCAGGAATCATATTGGATCCATGATCAACTCATGCCACATAGAGTCAGCTCCTTTAGAAGAAAACTGCAGGCACAGGTCCAGAACAGCAAGCTAAAAAGTAGACATTTTATACTTGTGATAAGTTAATAAAGTGCCTGCTTAGTAAATATGCTGCGATGGAACTTTTATGCAAAAAGAAGATAGAAAATGAATACAGATAAAATATTGAATGCATAAACATATATGCCCTGTGTGAATGTGTATAGGTTGTCTCAACTGTGTACAAAAACAGAGAGAATAATACAGTGAGTCTTTCCTGTACTCAACACTCAGCTTCAACAATTGTGGATCCAAGGTTCATTGTGTTTCACGTATACCTCCTCCTAACTTGTAAAGTCCTAGACATAATTTCTTTCTTTCTTTCTTTTTTTTTTTGAGACAGAGTCTCACTCTGTTGCCCAGGCTAGAGTGCCGTGGCGTCAGCCTAGCTCACAGCAACCTCAAACTCCTGGACTCTGGTGATCCTCCTGCTTCAGCCTCCCAAGTAGCTGGGACTACAGGCATGCGCCACCATGCCTGGCTAATTTTTCTATATATGTTTTTAGTAGGCCAATTAATTTCTTTCTATTTATAGTAGAGACGGGGTCTTGCTCTTGCTCAGGCTGGTTTCAAACTCCTGACCTTGAGCGATCCTCCCGTCTTGGCCTCCCAGAGTGCTAGGATTACAGCCTAGACATAATTTCATCTTGAAGTCTCATAGCATGTTAAACCTCTCCCCAGAAGAATGCATAGTCAGAAGTTTGCAGACAATTTTCTGGGGTGTACAGTTTCTCTAAAGCCCTGTTTAAGAAGCAGTGATTGAGCCAGCTCATTTGGAAGTGGGAGAAAAGAAAGATTTCCTCAGAGCATTCTATATGCGACTCCTGCCTGCAGGTGTCCCATGCTCTAAGATTCTTGTTTCTCCCCCTTGGCTCTTACCCTCACCATCCAGTTGTGGTATTTGAGTTAGCTAAAGAGAAAAAGATAAAGGGATGCCTGAAAGAGGCTGAATATGTCTCCTTCCCTTTTCCTATCTGTTCTCCTTCAAGGTGACTTTATATTTTTCTGAGATTGATGAGCTATATGATTGAACACTGATCTACTTCGACACGAGAGCAAAAATCCCAAGACTAACAATAACAGAGAACATTGTTTATTTATTGAGCATTTACTATGTGCCAAGAACTTTTCATGTATTTCATCCCTTAAAACTTATCCACATCTCCAGCAACTATTAGGTCTTTAGTATCCATGAGCCCATTTTGCAAATAGAAAACTGAGGTCTCAAAGCACTTAAGCAGCTGGACCAGGATTGGAGCTCGGGTCTGTCTGCAATTCCAGCCAGGTGGTTTAACAAGTATAAACTGCCTCTCTCCATTTCACTCTCACAGTGGGCCATGTTCTTAGCGGTGTGTTTCCCAAGCAGGTAGATGTGCTGTATTTTACAGCCGTGTGCATCGTTTGTGATAACTTCTTCGTGGTGGTATGAGGCATTTGAGGGCATTGTTTAAGAAAGTCCATCTGGCCCCAGCTGCCTCTCCCAGGACGCTTGCTGACCTGGTCACTGCTTCCGCCGTGCTGGCTTTGTGGCTGTTGGTCTCATTCTTCTTCCTCCCATGTGCTGAGCTGCTTCCTGCCCTTCTGGAACTCAGCATTGCTCGTGTTCTCCTGTCATTCAGGTTCCAGCCAGAATGTGCCTCCATAGGGTAGCTTTCTTCTCTCCGATGGCTTTTTTGGTTTTATTTTCTGCGTTGCATTTGTCACTGGATGAGATTCTTATCTCATTGTTGGTTGATTTGCGTTGTGTTCGTCTCTGCTTCCCTGCCTTAAATAGGATTTTCATGTGATCGGGGGCTCTTCTTTGGTTGCTGCTCGATGCTCAGCACCTAGACAGGTGCATAGTAAATCCTGGTGGAAGGAGCGTGGGTTGTTACATGCGGGCGGGCACAGCAAGCCCGGGTGCAAAGCTCTCAGCACAGCGCCCGGCACGGTTGGGAAGCGCTCCTGAGCGGTGGCTGTTATTGGCAGGGTTAATTCCAGTCTGGAATGTTACCATCGCGTCATCTATAAAGCAGGTCTTCAGGATTGTCCAAGACAATGCAGTTCCTCAAAAACCAGGAGGGCCGCTCGGTCTCATGATATATAGATCCTGAAGTCTGTTATTATGAGGCAGCTGTGTTTTTGCCAATTTTCAGCTCGTGCGGACTTGACCTTCAAGCCGGCAGCATTCAGCTCTCATCTCTGACTGGGGGCCTTTCTCACTGACCTTTTTGCTCAAGCCCAAGGCGATGTTTTCATCTCTGACAAACTTGGCCACTGCCAGTTTCTTAAGAGCGGCAGTCCTGATGGGAAGAAGCTGTTCTGCCTGGGCTGTAATCATCCCTAATACCCGATAAACTGCAAACAATGGGGGCGTTTGACAGGGGAAGTGCTGGAACAGAAAGACGCCTGCGATTCTGGAGCAGCGCTAAACTGGGGCACGTGGAAAGTTCTAGCATGTGGAATGCTGCACTGGCAGCTCCCATGAGGAGGGGGAGGCTGCACGGTCCTCACAAGGGCCATTATAAGGGCGCGATTGAACCACGTAAGCACGGCCCTTTCCAAAGCCCTAAAAAATGTGCCAGATAGTGTGCAGACGCACACTGCCCGGGCCTGAGCGTTAGACTCAAAATTTTATAAATAACAGGATCCTTTTAATCTGATCAAATATTTCAAGAAAAGAAGTTGAAACAAGGGAAATTTTTACCGTTGTATAACCACGTTAGGGGTATATTTGTTGATTCCATGATTTTTAATAGAGGACTTCTGCCTGAACATGATTTTATTTAGCTAAGTGAATGGGCTTCTTTTTTTAATTGCAAAGTCAGTGCCATATCCATTATAGAAAATGTAGAGAAAGAACAAATAGCAATCCCTAGTGATTTTACCATTCTGACCTAACAAAGTCATTGTTAGGACTTTGCTGAATGATTTGTCATTAGTCTTTTTTTGGCCTGTGCATATGTGTAAATAACACTTTGAAATCAGTTTAGGATAGCAGTGTATGTAGTGTTTTTAACCTGCTTTGTATGCTCACTTACATTCTGAACTTCCCCTCTCATTAAATATTGCTAAATAAAATAAGAATTTTAATGACTGCATAGTATCCATCTATAGGTAATGGCTTTCAACTGGGGGCAATTTTGACCCCAAGGAGGCATTTAGCAATGTCTGGGGATGTTTCTGGTTGTTTTCACTGGGATGGGGCTACTGGCATCTAATGCATAGAGGCCAGAGATGCTGTCAGACGTCGTACAGTACACAGATCATCCCCCAAAACAAAGACGTATCAGGCTCTAGCGTCAATGGTCCTGAGGTTGAGAAGCCCACACTATACAGCCACCTCATAATTAACTTAATCCATGGCCTGTTATTGGATATTTGTTTCTAATTTTTTTTTGTTATTGGAAATTAATGGGACAAATTTTTTTTCCACCCATTTCACCCAAAGACCAGATACTAAGTATTTTAGGCTTTTTGGGTCACCAGGTCTATTACTGAGCTTGAGAGCAGTCATTGATTATACATAAATAAATGGGGCTGGCTGCGTTCCAATAAAACTTTATTGACCAAAACAGGCAGCATGCCTGGAGCAGTGGTCTGCCTGCTCCTGTTGGAGATAATGCTCTGATGACATCCTTGTCCCTGAATCTGTGCCCTATGACTGATGATCTCCTTAGAGAAGTTCTTGAAAAGCACCATTGCTGGATGGACGAGTATGCACCTTTCACAAGTTTATACCCTTTTATTTTATTTTGTATGTCACAGTTCTACCAATTTATTTTCTCGTATGAGATTATTCATTTCATGTGGCTTTCTGAGTCCCCTTCTGCCACTACCATGCCGTCAGATCCGGGACCCCCTCCGGGGATGTGGAGCGTGAAAGGGTGAGGCAGGGTCAGGCAGATTTCAGTGTCTTCGGGAATCAGGCAGGTTAAGGATTGAAGCGGGCTGGTTGTCAGTGTCAGAATAGAGTGGTGGGAACGGGGCAAAGCGAAGGCTGCGTGCTCACATTCTTCACGTGAAGAGCCGCTGCTTTTGCAGAGCTCTGTGCAGCTGCTGGCCCCCGAGAGTGCAGTTTGGTGTTGCTAGAGTTTCTGGTTTATCAGCCAGAAAAGAGAAATCCAAACTCAGGTTTGAGAAACCAGAAATCCAAGTTTTGGTGTGAAAACTCCCAATTTTTAAGTGTTGGTGACAAACTCTAGAACACTAAACATTGTGTAGCCAGTAAGCCATACCTGTGGACTGTGTCCATGGGCTACCAGCTTGGGTTCCTGTGCTTTAAACTGTAACTTATCAAGTGGTCTACAGCTAGAGGTCTCCAGGCTCCTGGCCATGGGTTTGAGACCCTCAAGGCCCTACTGGCTTCTGGCACTCCTAGATGGCAGCTGTAAGAATTGGCAATCTTTGGGGACAGACCCTGATGGAACAAGAAGCTTTGTCTCTTGGGATAGGGTGGAGGGCTGTCAATCAGCCACCTGGTCTGGAGACTTACCTTCTTCAGAGCTGTCTGACTTCCTCAGAAGGAGGGAGGGCTGGACTGTCAGATCTCCATTTCCTTAGGACGTTTCCAGAGGCTGTCAGAATCCTAGCCTGTGAGTCCCGCAAGGGCCCACAGAATCTGGCCCCTTATTCTTAGTTTCTTTCCTCCCCCTTTTCCATGCATGCCAGCCACGTTGGACCAGGAGCGCTGGCAGGGTGTGGGTTGGGAATTTAAGTAAGTCCTTAGGATAGTTATGGGAGACAAGGCCAAAGAGGTCACGATCCCGGGGTGGGGCAGGGTAGGGAAGCGGCCATGCTGGGCAGGGGTTCTCAAACCTGGGCGCATAGGAGAATCCACCCTGAGACCTAATCAGCCAGCGGAGATGTGTGGGCGCCACACCCAGAGATCCTGACCCCTTAGCTCCAGAGTGGGGCCCCAGAATGTGCATTTCTAACAAGCACTGTGAATAGCATTGGTATAGGGACGTGTAAGTACTTTGTTTTTTGTCAGAGATAAGTAGGGAACCACTACAGAGGTGTTTTGTTTTGTTTTCTGTTTTGTTTTGTTTTGCGGAGGAGTGACATGATTGGACAATATTATAAGGATCTCTCTAGTCATTGTACGGAAAAGGTAGAAGGGTCAGGAGAATTTCAGTCATCTAAGTGAGAAAAGATGATGACTTGGATGGGGTAGTAACAGTAGAGGATAAAAATTAGTGAAATTCTGGATATAGTCTGAAAACGGAACCAGTACTCCTTGATGGATTGGATATAGGGTGTGAAGGAAAGAAAGGAGTCAAAGGTGACCAAAGTTTTTGGAATGAGCAGCTAGGATGAACTGTGTGAAAACCGTTTTTTGACCTACAAAGAAAATGGCGATTTCACTATATAAAAAATGGAGTTGGCAAGTGTTAGATGGAGAAGACCATGGGAGGAAGTGATTTGGAGGGATGGGGAGCAGGCTAAGTTTGAGATGCCTGCAGACGGTGTTTTTGCAGAAAGAGGCAGAGCAGCTGGGTTTGGAGTTCAAAGAAGTCTGAGCTGTGGTGTTTAAATCTATGAGACCGGGTTAGATCACCAGAGCTGTAAGTGTAGATAAATAAAAATCAAGTTCTGAGCCTTGAGGCACTCTGACATTTAAGAGGCAGAGAAGAAGAGAAAACTAGCTCCAATGAGAGTAAGAAGAAATGAAGGAGGTGAGACGAAAACCAGGCAAGTGTGTTGAGTTGGAAGCCAAGTAAAGAGTGAGTATTAAGAAGAGCCTCCCTGCGGTTCCTTGAACACGCAGGGCTCGTTCACACCTGAGAGCTTTCGCTCTTGGCCGGGCTGTTGCTCCTGCCAACCTGTCTGGCTTGTGTCACCAGTTTGAGGTCTGTGCTTAAATGTCACACTCTCTGTGAAGCCCGTCCCCGAGCAATCGGTATAAGATTAGCAGAGCTGCCTGACATCTAGATGATGTCAGGTAATGTTTGTTGAATGAATGGTAGACATCATAACTCTTGATGAAAGCCGAAGTCCAGGTGAGAACATTTCAAAGTCTTGCAACTCAGAGTATGGTGTGTTCCCTGGACCAGTTGGATCAGCACCCCTGGGAACTTGCTAGAAATGCAGGATCTTGGGCTCCAGCGTGGACCTATGGAATCACACTCTGCATTTAACTAGATCCCCAGTTGATTTGTATACGCATTGAGATTTGCACCCAGTCCTGTATTTAATTTTCTATGTGTGGCAAGAATGTACTCTCTCAGATGGCAACAACTCAAATGAAGAAGTTTAAAACCATCAAACCCAAATCTCTTCAACAGTTGTTTTTGTATGCAATCAGAAGTCGTCATCATGTAATTTAAACACACAACAAAACTGTGGGTAAAGACTTGAAATGGCATTTTATGTAGTTATTCCAGTGACTTCTTTCTTAGTTTTATTTTGAATTGACCTAAGCTAGGAGAGAATATAGAAGGTATAGTGTCTGGTACACAGAGACAAATTGGAGAGAGTCAATGCTAATTCTGTTGTTTGTATTTTTAAAAAATCTTGCTATTTATATCATACCGATAGATGCAATGATATATCTATGCATGAATGACTGAAAGGATCCTCAGAGAAATGGTTTTCTCTAACAGTGAGTGATGGGTTAAGTTTTTTGGGTCTTGCTGTCTTTTTTTCCACAGAAATTCGATTATGAAAGTAGTGTTTTTATTTTCAGATTATAAATACTCTGCAGGCAGACAGCTACCACTGCTAAATCCCTCCTACTTCTGTTTGGCTGAGATAAAAACTTGGTGTTCTTTTCATTCCCATGATCTTTGGCTTATTTGAGTCTCAGAGAGGAAAAAAAATAATGTATATATTGGGAGTTTTCTTATGAATAATGCCTTTTTTTCTGAGGCTACTAAATATTGTTTGTCCTGACACCAAAGCATACCCATCTTGCAGTTTATAAGCACACCGTTTCATAGGCCATTAGCTAAGGATAAAAGCCGTGCTAGGAATTTTTGGTAGGGCTGGTCTAGTTTATTCTATTACAACATCAAAATTTCAGAAGAGTAGATTTGTTATTGTTTCCTTTTGTACATATTTACAACTCATTTCTCTGAATTCAGAAGCCTACAGAGTAATAAGACAGGGAATGGTGTGCAAGTATACAGACCCATAAATACGCAGTGTAAATTCATATCTGTTTATTTGTGCACATGTAGGGTATGTACGTATGCCTCTGGCTTACAGTTTAATCTTCCCCTCTGTACTCAGTTAAAGCCACAGATCAGAATTGATCAGCAGTGCAGGGTGTTTGTGTCGTGCGTCATTATGGGCAGAGTAACTGAGGCCTGGCTGTGGTTCCAACCCTGGCAAGTCTCTTAACTTTCTTCTCAGAGTCTCTGTTTCTTTATCTTTGCAATGGGGATAATTAAGCACATGCTATGTTCTTACATGGATGCTTGTCCAGTTAAGACAATATTTGGAAAAACAACTACAAAATTATATATATATGCACAGATTTCGGGTATTAAAAACATTCTTTTCCTCCAAACCTTGCTGAGACTTTTATTTCATAGGAAAGTTCCATTCTAGTTCAGTAAAACTTTCCTAGAGTGTAGGGGTCAGCGTTTTCTATAGAAAGTCAGAGACTGCTACTCAGCCACAGCTGTTGGGGCAAGAGACCAGCCACGGGTGACGTGTAAACTAGTGGCGTGGCTATGTTCTGATCAAACTGCATTTATTGACATTGAAATTTGAATATCATATGATTTTCATGTGTCATGAAATACCGTTCTTCTTTTGATTTCTTTCCAATTATTTAAAAATGTAAAATCCATTCTTAGTTTATGGGCCATACAGAAACAGGCGGCCGACCAGACCGCTGTTACGGAGAAAGGCCTTGGGCTCATCCGTCTTAGTCATTTCTCATCTTCCTTTATTCAGGTACTCTTTGGTTTTTGCTCTCTCTTTGCATCTGATTTTGATTCTTTTCTCTTAGGTCAGGATTCGGATCCTTGTTGTTCGTTTTTTTTTTTTTTTTTTTTTTTTTGTTAAGGATACCTTTGTACAGATTGTATAGGAAACAAGATTATGTCTCTGAGAACGTATGTCCTGGGCTTATGTTTTCTCTTGCATTTACACACATTGCATCACGGTATCATCATGGGACAGAAAAGAACCTTGACATTTAGCAGGTGCGACCCTATGCAAGGCTTTGCACAAATCATTTAAGAAAGTTGGCTTTTTCTTTTCTCTTTCTTTTCTTTTCTTTTCTTTTCTTTTCTTTTCTTTTCTTTTCTTTTCTTTTCTTTTCTTTTCTTTTCTTTGAGTCTCACTCTTGTCACCTGTGCTAGAGTGGTGCAGTAGTGTCATCATAGCTCACAGCAACCTCAAACTCCTGGGCTCAAATGATCCTCCTGCCTCAGCCTCCCAAGTAGCTGGGACTACAGGTGCATGCCACCATGCCCGGCTGATTTTTCTATTTTTAGTACAGATGGGGTCTCACTTTTGCTCAGCCTGGTCTCAAACTCCTGACCTCAAGCAATCCTCCTGCCTCAGCCTCCCAGAGTGCTAGGATTACAGGCATGAGCCACTGCACTTGGCCTGGCGTTTTCTATGTTACCATTGTTTCAGAGATCATGATTGTATCATTGACCTTCTCTGTAAATTGCCATTAAAGAAACAGGATGAAAAGAATCCTGGTGTGGTGCTGGTGGATAGCAATTGACTAATAATAATCCCTTTAATTTTCTTTAAACTTACTGAACAAAAGAGCAAACTCTCTCCCTTAAACATAAGAAATCTGAATACTTTATTGACTTGTTAAAAAAATTAATTATAAACTAAAAGGATTGTGGAAATCTTTGCTCAATTTTGTTCAGATTCTTGTTTACAAATAGGAGAGGACATGGAAGACCAGTGGACATTCAGATGGGGATTTTTCCCCACAGGGAATTCTTTTGTCAGCCAGGATGGCGGTATCTGCAGCCACCATCCTACATGGGCATGTGACGTGCGCCAGGATCTCTTTAGAATGAGGCGGATGGAAAATAACCTGTCAGTGCTATCCAGGACGTGGCGAAGCTAAAGAGTGGCAGTTAGGAGGTGATCCGTCCCAATTCTCCTGCTATCCATTCAACATCTGAATGAAGAAAGGGAAAAGAGGCAAAAAGATAGAAGCAGTAACAAAGAAGAAAAAAGTTCCAATGCCTTTGGACTTTTGCACTTTAATTCAGATAGCTAACATCTGAAATAAAAATTACATCAATAAATGCTATATTATGATTAGAGTAGGAAGTACCCTAGCTTTATTTAGTGTTCTGTGCTTCAACTGGTCAGCAACACCAACCTTTGCTATCTGAATTCTTTGAATGTGGGTCATTGATTTGAAGGTCAAAAACTTGCAGAAAATCATGAAGATGTTTCCGTCCTCCGTAATTCTGCGTATATATTCTCATTGGCATGCTTGTTTGATTGGCTGTTTTAAAATGAACGAGAGCAAAGTTGTTAACTAAAAAGCTATGAATTAGGTTGGTTGAAGATAGAAAGTCGTATTTATATGGCTTTTAAAATTGTCCCAGGGCTGTACAGCCTCGTAATAATGCTTTGAGGGAGCTTGGGCAGGCTCAGTATCTTTCTATAGCATCTTCTGGGTGAGGGGGGTGGGACCTGCAGAGGCTGTGTCACGTGCCACCCGTCCACTGGGGCAGTGACGAAGCTGACCATATTGTAGGTCAGTGGTTCTCAAAATGTGACCAGAGAGCCCTGCTGGTCTCCACGACCCTTGCAGAGGTTCTGCCAGGTCAAAACTGTTTCGGAATAATACTAAGATGTTATTTTTCTTCTTCACTCTCATTTCACAAATACACAGTGGAGTTTTCCAAAGGCTACATGACGCGTTAAGACGTCATTATTCTGACCTCCAGTGAGATAGGTGCTGGGGCATGTAGTCCTGTGTTTTCACCGTTTCTCAATTTGCATTCCTAATCGGTAAGTATTGATAGATATGATCCATATAAACACAATAAATTTGAAGAGAGTAAAAGGCTCCTAAGACAAAAAAGTTTGACAACAGCTGTGTAGATATTTGCTAAGCCTGTTAGAGGCTTGATCTCGTTTAAAGCTTAAAACACCCCAGTGAAAAAGGTGCTGTGATCGTTCCGTTGAATACACGAGGAGAGGAAGGTCTGGAGAAGTGAATGACTCGCAGAAGGTCACAGGAGTAGTAAGTTGCAAAGCCAGAATTCGAACCCAGGTTTCCGGTTCTTAACTACTCTGCTGACTGTGCTGTCAGGCATGTTATTTCTCAAAGAAGTGCCAAGGAACGCCTGGATTTGGACGTTAACTTCACAGAAGAGGAAGTTCTCAACGTCTAGGCCATCATCCTGGGAATGTAAATAGGAAGACGATCCTCACAGACGATGTAAAACAGAGACCATGTCCTAGTGGTTTGTGGGCTGAGTCTTATATGAAAAACAAAACCATGGGGTGTCAATTTTATAAACGTAAGAGGATTTCACTTAGGAAAGAAGTTCAGATTGCCAGCTGCCCTTGAAAAATCGGGACATCTGGCTAGACTGAACCGGTATTCCCACATGGCCATCAGCAGCTGCAGCTCAGGTCCGCTTAGATGAGACATGTGTGCTCTGGTTTGCTGCAGACCTCACTACTCCTTATTGCCTCACTGTTCATATCCTGCATTTATGTTACTTGTTTGAGGAGTTTGGGTTGGAAACAGCTGGAGATGTTCTGTCTGCTACATAGTGTTGATGGGCCATCTACTTCTAACTTATTTGACGACTAAAAAGACATTGACAATAAAAGAACAAAATACATCCCACTCTGCTTCCCCAATCCTAGTTGTAGTAAAAAACCTCACTGACAGCGTCAAATAGGGAGCAGGTTGCTTTTTTCTTGCTGAAGCATTATGTTCTGATTCATTAAAGAATAAGGATCTGCCAGTGAATTAACATTTATTTTTAAATGTGCAGCTGTTTCTTTTTTAAGCGTAATAGTGAAATAAGCACATTGCACTCACTGCCCTCATTTTATGTTTATTTTAGTCATGTCTATTGTCTTCATCATTATCGTGTCTGGACCCTTTTATGAAACTTAAAATGTCTCTGTGAACCTCTGTGCGCATGTTAAATCAGTCGTTTGAAACTATTTGAGATTGTCAACCTAAAGGACTTCATTATCCTGGGCATGTAGACAAAAATTATTGAGTTTCAGATTTTTATGCTTAAAAAGATCATCTCTCCATTTGAGCAGTATTAAGCATTTATTATCATTTTTAGATTTCTATTATTAATAGTTTGCCTCTTTTCACAGAACACACGTTCTGTGTGTTCACAATATATAGTCTATGCTTTGTGTAGTGTTTAGCACGTAACAGTAAATAACGGAATGAATAAACATGTAAGTGCATCAGCCGTCCTAGATGATCACTCATTCTTTTTTAGACCCAAGAATTATAAAATTTTCAGTAAAAATTTTCATGCTTCCCTGTTTAAGAGTTGGAGAGACATTTATTTCTTTCTTTCCACATAAATATGCATCCGGTTTGTGTGTGTGTGTGTGTGAGTGTGCGTTGCGTTCTATTTAGGGTAGCTCCCCTTCTTCATGATATGAGCTCGGCAGGCAGGTTACACATCCACCCAGCTAAGAATAGGTGCACGTAGACCAGGATGCCAGAAGAAGCCTTGCAGTGGAAAGTTCAGCACAGATTCTCTTCCGTACTGAAAGATGGCCATCCTGCGGCTGGGAGTGGCAGAGTTCCTCGGCCGTTAGAATAGTCTAGGGTAACGGTAGCTTTTAGGCTCTGTCTCCTGCAAAGGGGTCATCCAGCTAGTGGAACCTATGACAGAAAGAGAAATACCAATTGTCTATTAATACTACTGGAACTAAAGCTGAATAGTGAATTGGCCTTGATCTGACAGTGAGTTTGACTTTGATAGCTCATCACTTAAAAAGGTTCTTTTGTATTTATGAAAAAAAGCGTGACGTCAAGCCAGGGGGGAAAAATTGATATCAATATTTAAGACCAAATTCGTAGGACTTCCAGAAAAAAAAAAAGCCCCTTGTGTGAACGAGGTTTTTGTTTTTTTTTTTACGTGCATAACTAATTAGCTTAGGTTATTATAAGAAGGGCTGCCGTGATAAAGTTTCCGGTGGTGTCTCGGGATACCTTGTTTTTAGTGCCTTCTCTATGCCAGTTAGTCTTCGAATTAGAATTACATAAAGTCGAGGGAAGAATAGTCTACCCGTTTCTCTCCTTGGATTGGGGCCACCTGCAACATTGTTATGCTGGAAATGCTAGAATATAATCACTATCAGGTGAGCTTTATTCTTATTCATATTCAGTCTCTGAAATATAATGCAATTAATTGACTAATCCACCTTTTTCTGTCACTGTAATAGGCACGCTGTTTCCGATAAGTACAAATCTACCCTTTTAATGCTGTTTATTGTTGGATGACATAAGAAGTAGTTCGATGTAGTTTTGAACAACGTAAACATTAGAAGGATATGTTTTTTCCCCTAGTGTGTGGCTATACTCTCTTCATCAGCTCCTGTGCACAGCTCGTAAGATTAGTTTGTGTTTCTCAAGGAAAAAGTGACTTTAAATTGAGTATCATGGTTTTGGAAATGAAAGCATTTCTAATGCTGTATTAGTGTTTATAGGAAAGAAGCCAAAGTATCCTCGTGGCTTACTGATAGTTATGCCTTTAAAAACACATCCATATAAGTGTTATGCATTTGAAAGAAACTGCTTAATGTGGAATTACTTTTTACCTTGAATTCTTTCTTAATTAAAATGTTGAATAATCATGTCCAAATGAAAGTGGGAGGAATTAACCCACAGCTACCTGATTTAATCATCAGAATGTTTCTATTTGTTTTCTACAACCATTTTACAGTTGGTTCTTAAGGAGTTGTTTTTTTTTTTTAAACAGAAAGCTGTTCTGTTTGCCAAGGAAAGTGAAATAAACTGAGTTATAACACCTTCTTCTAGATTGTTGTTTTGATCTTAATAAACCCTTTCAAGTGTGTTGGGGAAATTTTTGCCCTGCAGATAGTTTCAAACTTTTAATTATTAGATAGGAAAAGAAGGGCACCAGGTTTGAAAGAGATGTATCATTAATTAGCAGAGAAATAAAATAGGGCAAAGTATTACCCCAAATCCTCGGAGTTAGACTTTCAACTGCAATAATATCAAAATCCGTTAGCACAGTGCCTGCCTGGTACATGGCAGGGATTTAATAATTTATTCTGTTGGTGGACCGGTCAGTTTCATATTTGTGCCTGAAAGAGGAACTGTCTGAGACTCAAAAATAACAACACCGTCTTCTTTTCCCCCCCATGGCTATGTTCAGGTGCAGACCCACCTCGAAAACCCCACCAAGTACCACATACAGCAAGCCCAAAGGCAGCAGGTAAAGCAGTACCTTTCCACCACTTTAGCAAATAAACATGCCAACCAAGTCCTGAGCTTACCATGTCCAAACCAGCCTGGCGATCATGTCATGCCACCGGTGCCCGGGAGCAGCGCGCCCAACAGCCCCATGGCCATGCTCACGCTTAACTCCAACTGTGAAAAAGAGGTAATTCCTGTCTCCTCTCCTCTCCTCTCCTGTCATTATACACTGAATAACTTGTCTGTTGGGTATTATTCCCGCAACCTAATGATGGGCTGGGGTCTGTCCACGGGGCTGCACGCGGCAGCCTGTGTCCCCGCTGCGCCAGCGTGGTTGTGGCCTTCCAGCCTGTTGTCCCCGTCTCTGGGTTACTGGGTCTAGGGCGAGTGGCGGGACCCCTGGCTTGCTCTAAGCGGAACGTGAAGGCAAGGAGACTTTCTCCTGCCACTTTGCTTCCTTCTTCGTTAGCTGAGTGCTGTCTTCTATTCCATGCCTTTCGGCTCACGGAGCAGTGACAGTGCAGAGAGGAGAAGGGGAGGTGGGAAAGGAGAGGCAAAAATAGAGAAGGTGTGGGGCAGGCGGTTTAGAAGTTCCGCTTGTTGTGAATGTCTGGAATCTTATTTTTATTTCTCTCTGAGTTGGGGGAAAAAAAAGCATAGAATGAACGTGGATGGATTTTGAATAACATGGCACATGAGAACTTAACAGAAAAGCCAAAGTTTAATTGCTGGATACATTCCGTTTCATGATCAAATTGCCACTGCCCATTAAATCTGCTTTTTGTAAAGGCTGGATTGGAGACAAGACTCAAACATACCTTCAAGCTAATTGTTGCATCAAAATTTGGGGCATTAAAGTACTTGAGAGCAGAGTTGTGATTTAATGCCTGTTATTTCCAAATTATGACATGACGAGCTTCACTTTAGTGGAATTTTACTGCACTCTGAAACGATTATGCAAGTTCAGAGGTGGCCTTCCCAACGCTGGCTTGATGTTAATTTCTAGAGGGAATTTCTAAGTCTTTTTCCCCTATGCCCAAACCAACCGCCTCCTTTGTCATCTAAGCAAGACGATTTGACACAAGTTCTTCCTTCATTCTTTCTTCTCTTGGTCCGATTCCACTTTGTCTGAAAGCTTGGTTCATCTTGTGGCCGCGTCGTCGGGCTCGTGAGAACGTGTTGTTGAAAAGCCACTTGCAAATCCGAGTCACAGGCTGTTTCTGCTTGTGTTTCTGCAGGGACTTTATAAGTTTGAAGAGCAAAACAGGGCGGAGAGCGAGTGCCCGGGCATGAACGCGCATTCCCGAGCGTCGTGTATGCAGGTACTGAGCGACTCGGCAGCCCGGGGACGTGACACTTTGAGATGAGAATCTCTATTTGTGGCTAATCACACCTTCCTGATGACCTAAGGGTTTTTTTCCTCCCCATTGATTTTTTTTTTAAGTAGGGAAAACTAAGGACAGGGCCGTTTTTTTCCTAGTACCTCATGATTAAATAATGACTAAAGAAATTAAACTTAAAACGTGTTTTTCCCCTAAGTTGCTTTAAATCACCAAAAAGTGCTTCAAATACAGAAATTTTCATAAATAAGACATAAAATACCATGTTTCGTTTATGTACCATCATCAGTGTATGTTCTGCAAGTTTGTAGGGCAACAATTTTCAAAGGACATTAGTAAAACCAAGAAGTATGTGTGTGTGATCTATATATTGCTTTATAAATGGAATATCATGGAACATATATTTTGAAACTTTGTTTATTAATTTAATAATATTTAATGGATATTTTCCCAAGTAATTAAAGTTTCTTCTATAACATCCTGTTTAATGGATACATAAAATTATGCTGTATCCATTTATATATGTATGTGTGTGTATAGACATAGAATAACAAGCAACAGAAAACATTTTTTTGGCTTTTCTGTGTTTCCTATCAAATTGTGTTACTTTTGTCGTAAGAGAAAAAAAATTATTCTAAAAATGCTATCCCATCTAGCCCACTAATTTTATTTCCCTCAAAACAAAGAAAGGTTGTTCTTAAGTCCCTTGGCCTATTTGCTTCTTGACCAACTCAATTAGAAACTCATCTCTTAAAGACAAACAGAACAAATCAAAGTGTACTTAGAAATGGAACCTAACACACGGTGTGCTAGCAGTTATTTCTAACTGGCTGCCAGTTATTCTTCTCAGGGGTCACTTAATTAGACTCGTTTTTTAAGTGTTTACTATATTCCTGGTACCATGAACACTTTATATGGTTTGTGCTGAAATCTCACAAGAATCCAAGAAGGCAATAAATATTAACGCCCATTTTCTGGATCGACAAACTGAGGCTCTTAACGATTAGAGGCTCTGCCCTTAAGCTAGAAAGTGGGAGAACCGGGATCCCAGCCCCGGCCCTGTGCTGTTGGAGCTCCTCCTCTTTAATGGAAGTGGCAGCAAGACACAGAGGAGCATGCCTGTGAGTCCTGAGACTTCATTGCGTACCTTCCAAGCACAGACTCACCAACTAGCTCAGATACGGAAGGTGTTTACGCAGAAATGTTTTCACAGACTTGTCTTTGCAACTGCTGCAATGCACATGTAATCACTGTTGTTTATTATCATAACTGATGTTTTGGTGCTTCAGGAATAAAATTGATCTAGTGGGAATGTCAGCTCCACGACTGTAATGATAACCTCGTCCTTGTGTACTCCTTGGGGAGTAGCGAGCATGCTGGCAGCTGTACAGAGAGAAACTTATTTTACAACTTGCTGTAAGACCAGTGCAGGGCTAGCCAGTGGCCTGGGAGCCACAGTCCCCACATGTGTCTAGGAAACCAAAGGACTGAATTGCCATCTGTGTTTTCCTTCTCCAAGAAGGGAGAGGGAAGGGTACGAGGCATAGTCTTAAGGTTAAAAAGGAAATGGCAATTGTCATTCAAGATGAAGTTTCCGGTTCATCTTTCCTGTTTAGGGCAGGCAGTTCAGCATGGTCGTTGAGAGCATGGGTTAAATCCTTGCTCCAGCCATCCTTTGATGTGTGACTTTGGTCAAGCTGCTCCTCGTTTATTTCACCTGGAAAATCACTATCACAGTAGTACCAGCCCTGCTAGGGTTGTTGTCTGGGGAAATAACTTAGCCTGTGAAGATCCCTGAGCCCAGTGCTTGGTACGTAGTAATCATTCATTTAAGGCTGGCTGCAGGTATCATTCTCATCACTCAGTAGTGTGAATGGTCTTTAGTTATATTTTTACTTTAGTGGGAAGAGGACAATTACTTCTTAGACTCTAAATAAACAGTATTATTGCTTTGGGTAAGCAAGGACCATGGATCTCTTGTTGGGTTGCATTGCATGGTTTTTGTTTATTTCTGTCTCTCTTCCATTGCCCTTTTTCCTACAGATGGATGATGTAATTGATGACATCATTAGCCTAGAATCAAGTTATAATGAAGAAATCCTGGGCTTGATGGATCCTGCCTTGCAAATGGCAAATACGGTATCGATCTTTTTTCTTAAAGAAAACCTTGAGATATTTCTAGTATTCTGCCCTCTTTTCCTGGACTTTTACTTTACCTTTGCAACATATTCATTAAGAAATTTACTAATGATAAAAATGGAGAATTATCCCAGAATCACACAGAAGTGACTTTGACATTGGAAATTAAGAATTTTTGATGAGTTTATCAGTAACCCCGTGATAAAGCTGTAACATTCCCTGGAGTCCAAGAATACTTCCCATTCCCCCCCTTCCCATTCCGCCTCTGATCTCACACCCAACTTAGTACACTGCAGCCAAGGGACCACTGTGGATTGTACCATTCACAGTGGTGTTCTAGTTAGCCTGAAAAAGTTAATGTAGTTTTCAGAGAAGGTGTTTTTTTTTTACTATTCATAGGTGATAGAGGCCCATTGGGGTTTACTTTTCTTCAACAGCAAAATTGATTCCAATTTTAGTTCATAAGCCAGTGGTCATATTTACAATTGTATGTTACTTATTTTTTTCTATAATTTGGAGTCTTGCCTGTATTATTTATTTTCATTCACTCCTTATATTTTTTCCTTGTGTTATTGTTTTACCAAAGTCCTACAGATCTTACTTAGTGCTTGCTATAATTCAGCGAGTCACTTTGGGACGGTATCATGGCCCTCAGTTTTAGTTTGCAACTCGGTTAGCCAGTCTTGGACAAGATTGCTTAGCTTGGATGTGTCAAAGCCAGGCCTGCTTGGTACTTTGAAGGCTCACGCCAATCATTTTGTGTTTTCTCTGAGAGCAGTGATACTACCAATACTTAATCAACAGTGTTTTAAAGACTAACATCTATTGAGGGGAAGGGGGAACAGGGGAATTGTTTAATGCGTATGGAGTTTCACATTTGCAAGATGAAAAATTCTGAAGATCTGTTTCACAGCAATGTGAATATGTGTAACACAACTGAGCTGTACACTGAAAAATGGTTAAGATGCCAAATTCTAGGGTATGTGGTTATTTTTTACCATAATAAAACATTTTTTAAAAGGAAGACTGACTTCCAACAGTAAATTCCCTTGGCCAAGGAACAAGAAAGCCCTTACTTATTTTACACCAAAATCTTCAGCAAATTGAGTCTTACAGTTGGCGTTTCCTTTTCTTTTCCATCTTGATTTAGTTCCTTAAGTTCCCTTACTTGAACTCTTGCAGGGTGAGGACTCCCCTTGAAACCTCTAAGCTTCTTCTACAATATTTAGAGTTTGTCTACTTCCCGCCCATTTAAACTCATCCCCTGATTTTTGAAGATCGGAATGTTCTGCCATTCTGATAAGTGTTTCTGTGCCAGACTCTTCTCACCCTCTTGGATCCCTGGTTGACTTCCACGGACCCCTTCTGCTTCCAGCTTGGTGCATCCCAGGAGACAAACTACACTTGTCAGCAGTCAGCAGCTAGGGTGAACATGAGCAGAACACTTGGGGCAGCTTGCACTAGGGAGTCTATAAATACACCCAAAGACATGCGTATATTTACAATGTTTCACCGTTCCAGCAGCATTAATTAGCAATGGCCCAGTCATCACAAAGGAACTTTTCTGTGAGGGTGGTCAGACTGTAAAATTGACATGATTTTGTAAAATCATTGATTGGCTTTTTTTTTTTGCAATTATGAGGACCTTTGAAATCATGTGATCCAGCCCAGTACCCAGTGCATTAACCTCCGCTTGCGTATCCATCATACTCCCCACCGAAAAAATCAGGCAGCCAGCTTCTTGCAAACCTCCAGTGGAGGATCTGCCCTACCTCCCTAGTGAGGCAGTAAAACACAGTGGTTAGGATTTGGAGATTTGTAACCAGACCTGGGTTCAAATCCTAAGTCTGTCATTTGCTCCGTGATCTTGCATGTTAGCTTAGCCTGTTGAAGTTCCTTGTTTCCCCATCTGTAAAATGGGGCTGTTAAATAACGTCACGTGGTTATTTCATTTGATAAAGTATATATAGCGTTTAGCACTGGAAACATAAGTGACACTCAATAATAACATTATCTAGATTATTAAGTGTAATTTATTAATTATAATATCAAATAATTTTAATAGTGTTTGTTTATTCAGTTGATATTCATCATGTGCTATAATGTGTCAGGCTTTATGTTAGAATAACATCATACTTAATAATCAAGGTATCCCTCACAATGAGTCTCCCTGTCAATTCCAGCATGAGGCCCAGTTTGCTTCGTGGAGAACTTTTCCACATGACAAGCCTTCTGAAGATAGTCGTCATGGCCCTGTGTGCTTCTCTCCTTTAGAATGAGTCCCCATGTCTCTTCAGTCAGTCCGTGTTAGCCTTGAGGTCTTGTCCCTTCGTTATCTAGCTGCCCCTGAGCTACTTTGAAGATTGATTTAGCATTTATTACTGTGCCAAATAGGTGGCAAGCGCTGGGCTAGGTGCTGTGGATGCGCAGGTGAGTCAGGTATGCTCCCTGTTCTCATGCGGCTTACCCGTCTAGAAGGGGAGACTCCTTTCGCCCTCGAGTGGAGAAGGATAATTCAGGAACAGAGAGGCCATCTCAAGGGAATTTCCAAATAGGAACAATCCCCTGGGCAGAGTTGAATCAATTCCCAGCCAGGACCAGGCACCGCCATGGCTCACACCTGTAATCCTAGCGCTTTGGGAGACCAAGGTGGGAGGATCACTTGAGGCCAGGAGTTCGAGAACAAACTGAGCAAGAGTGAGACCCATCTCTATGAAAAATAGAAAAATCACCCAGGCGTAGTGGTGTGTACCTGTAGTCTCAGCTACTCGGAAGTCTGAGGTGGGAGAATCGCTTGAGCCCGGGAGTTCAAGGTTGCAGTGGGCTGTGATGAGGTCACTGCATTCCAGGCAGGGATGACAGAGAGAGACCCTGATGTAAGAAAGAAAAAAAAGAAAATTCCCAGGTAGGAGAGGAGTGCCCAGAAGCTGCCCTAAGAAGTCACTGAATTGTGCCAGCATCCGTCTCTGTCCCATATTCCCATGCCGTAAAAGGCTAAATATGGCCCCACTGGAGTCTTCTTACAGCAAAACTGTTCCAACATTTTCTTATTTGGGGAAAGACAATATAAGTGCAAGGTGAGGAGCCCACACTCTGAGCCAGATAGCTGAATCCATTCTCTTGAGTGAGCTATTTGACCTCTCTGCCTCAGTTTCTTTGTCTGAAACTGTTGTCTGAAACTTTGTCTGAAACATGTTGTCTCCAACATGGGGATAGCCATAGCATCTGCTGCAATAGAGTTCATGTGAGAATGATAAGAGATCACCCACAAAAACCATTTAGAACAGCCCAGCCCTGATGGACTCTCACTGAAGGTTGGCTGCTGGCTCTTACTCTTGCTAAACTTGGGCTTCAGTTGTCAAAATTAAATAAAAAGCTGCTGCAACCCATGAACATTTTAACTTTTTTCCCACAGTAAAGTTTAACTTCAGTGTTCTTCATGTTAGGCATTTTTTTCCTTTTATTTGATTCTTTGAAATGCTTTATTTCAAGTTAACTACTTAAAAAAATAAAGTGGAAGGAACACTCAGAGAGGAAACTATCCTCAGGGAATTGAAGTCTAGAAATAACTCTCCTGAGAGCACAAGGGTGCTCTTGTACCATCACAGACAAAGAATAAGAGTCCCAGTTTGCTCGCGTTAACAGTGCTCAATTGATATTCAGAGAAGGGGACCATCCAGAGAGGAAAAAATAATAACATTTTACAATTATCATTTACTTGGAAAAATATTCATTTTGGTGGAGCACCGCATTGAAGAAATCAATGCAGACCACGCACGACTGGGGCACTTTCTCTTTATTTGTCCCGTTAGACTGTGTGGCTTTCATCTGTCCACTCTGCAGCTTGTGCTCTGGAAGTAAAATCTTGTCCATCAGGTTAATGGGCTGGATAAAAACCCAGCAGAGATGCAAGAGATCCATGTTAACAGAAGATGTCTTTTCCCCTTCTGAGCTCCAAAGGTGTTGTTTTGACTTGATGATGATGCTAACTGTATTTATGGATGAATTTCTCTAACCCAGAAAAAGAACCACAGAATCCTTTGATTATAATGCATAGCTAGGAGACTGGTTTTTAATTAGAAAGCTACACTGTTTTAATCCACCTTCCTTTTAGTAGCTTCAACAAATAATAGCCATTAATACAAAGGACATATTCCACCATTAGGACATGGTTTCTGAACTGTGGAACCGTTGACATTTGGGATGGATAAGGGGGACTTATGTAGGGGGACTGTAGGGGGACTGCCTGAGCATTTTGGGACATTTAGCTGCATCACTGGCTTCTATCCACTAGATGCCAGCAGCACCTGCCCGCAGGTGTGACAACAAAAAATGTCTCCAGACCTTGACCCCCCGGGGGACAAAATCACACCTAGTGGAGAAGCCCTGATCTGGGATAATGAGTGGTCTCCTTCGCCCTGCAGACTCCCTGATTCCTGTGCTTGGATTTGCATTGCAGTCTGGTTACATTGGCCCAATGGTTGACTGTATACTTAGTCATTAACATGGCAGATGGTTTTATTGATCAAAGTGAAAATAGCTCAACCGTCCAAACTGCAAAGTGCAAATCCAGTACTTTCTAGAAAATTATAATACTGAATTATTATAGCAGCTACTATGTTGATCACTTAGAGACACTGTGTTCTACCTGCTTTATCTCTATTAAATCTTATAAACCCCTGTGACATGAATGATTGCCACTTTTCTAATGGGGACAGTAAGCCTCAGAGAGGTTAGAAAACTTGCCTAAAATTGCACAGCAAGTCAGTACCAGAGGCAGGATTTTTATCTGGGTCTTTGACTGCTAAGCACAGGCTGTTCATCTCTGCACTATTAATTTGGAGACTGGAGTATCCACATTTGGCCAGTGAGCAACTAGGTATTTATTTCCTCAGGCCCCAGTTGGAGATAAATTGAAAATTGTAGTGTCTAACTGGTTGATACCAGCGTGTTGACACTGCCCCTTGTTAGTGCTGATAACATGGGGCGTGGGCCTCCTACCAAAGTCCTCCATGCAGCCATGGCAAGAACCTTGGCTTTGCCTTCTGTAGAAATCAGTGAGATAACGTGTACAAGATGCTGTTCCAGTTCTGCACCTGGCTCAAAGTAGACCCACAAAATTAGATGATCCTCAGCAAAATATTCTGGCATGCTCTGAGCAGCCCTCTCCTAATCAGCACGTATTGGAAAAGCAGCCCATGCAGGAAATTTTTAGAGAAATAGAGAGAGATGAGCTGCTTTTTTGACTGGGAGTAACCATGTCTGACCTCCCTAGAGTGCCCGATGAAGCATCTTGTTATAGAAGTTTTAATTCATCTCCCTTATTGGTGGCACTGCTGTCAGTCCATGCCAATCACAGCAGTCCTCTCTGTGGGTTTTCACCCCTCCCAGTTCGTTTCTCTCTCTGTGTGTCCCTCCAACCCCAGTCTGCTCTCTTTCCCACCCTGTCTGTGCATTATTTTTTACAGTAGTTAGAAAATATGTTCTTGTTCCAGAGCAGCTTAGTAGTAGATGTCTGTTCAATGTAGATCCATGGATGACTTACAGATACGTATCACTTGCTATTATTTGTCCCTAACAAATAATCATAACAACACAGTTGTGTGTTTTGCATGCAATTTGCATATGAAAACATCATTTGCATTTCTAGAACTAGGGGAATGATTTTGTTTTTTTAGCTTATTGCTTTGAATTTTCAAGTCGCATTCTTGGTTTATTCAGACCCAGAATTTCTCCCCAAATCTGAAACTCGAGGAAGATAGAGGAACAAAGCCTTGGAATCCAGAAGAGTTACCAGACGTCATAACAGCTTTATAAGTTTTGTCTCTCTGGCCCTTTATAGTGCTGTGTTGAAACATGAGACCTCCTTTCGCTTTGTGTTTGATTGGACAAGAATAAGACTGAACACACACAGAGTAAGGCTGACCCTGCGAAGGTGGCCTATTTCAAATAAAACCACTTAGCGACATGACAGCTAATAATCAAAGTCACTTTTTATCAGTTCCTTAGTTAGAAGGCCTTGAAATGTGGTTCAAGGGCATTTTAAATGACCGCAATGTCTATTTTTTTTTTTTTTTTGCGTGTGTGTAGGGACTGTGTGTGTTAGGTTTTATGCACATACTGTAAATGCTGCCTTCACAAAGGAGCAAAAGAGAGAGCTGAGCGCTGCTGGCGCACCTGTCCTCCCTGCGTCCCTCCCAGTCCTGTAGAGCCAGTGTCAGACTCACCTGTGGGGAAGTAGCTTAGTCCACACACCCCCACCCATTCTTCAGCTGGGACTTTAGTTCATAGAGTGCACATGTGGCAGCCATTGTAGGAATAGCTGCAAGTGGCTACCAACGAGGGGCAGCACATTTGAGTCTATTGTTATTTCACGGTGTATTTTCATCTGTATGTTAATGGTCATTTGAGAGGGTGAAAGGTTCTCTGTTGAGTGCAGTCTTTACCAGATACCTCTTGGTCACTAAAAACTTTACTCATGCTTAAATGCTTTCTGAATTTACTTTTCCCAGATGCAGAGTAAAATTCAGAGTGTGAAATCAAGAAAGAGCTAAATGACATCAAGTCTCAGCCTGTAATCATCGTTATAGGAATTGTTTGAAACTAGAAATGGTTAAGTGTCTGTAAGCAGAAGTAAAGGTCACTTACCTGTCTCTCCATAGTTAATATTTCGAACTTCATTTTGTGACATGGGAAGAGGAATCACCTTGGGCCTCGTCTACAAAAATGGGCAGATAAAACTACTGCAGCCAGCTAGTTACAAGGAAATACATATACAACAAAAGGAAGTCCCAAAATGTTGGGAAAAACATGAGCTCACTACTTTAAAACATCCACTGCAGAACTAGAGAAAAAACGCTCACACTAGCTTGAGAAACCTAAATATTTCTTCTTTTTTTTTTTTTTTTTAATAAATTTTGTTCTTTTTTTAAAGTCTTTGGGCTCCCTCTTGTGGCTTTGTGAAAAATTTCAATTACAAGGAAACTTGCCTTTTCTCTTTCGGAAAGAATTTCTTTTCCAGTAAGAAAACATTTTTTATTGCTTTTCCTGATAAAAGAAGGAGAGAGAAGCAGGGAGTGAGGAAGAAAGGGAAAGAAGAACATTGACTTTGATTAAAAAAAACGATTTGGTGAAGAAGGTCATCCCACATAGCATCCAATTTTATGATAATAGCCAACATTTACAGAACATCCGCTGTAACCTACTGGTTGTTCTGGACAATGCGTTTGCTAGGCATGCGTTGTTTCCATGCCTAAAATAAACCCATCAGCTAGGTGGTATGACTGCATCCTGGGTGTGAGACTCTGTCCTGTCCTCTCTTAAAGGGAACTAGCTAAGGAGACCCTGTAACTCTGATATCTGTGAGTGAATGAAAAAGTAAATATCTCATGTTTTCCTATTTTTTTTTTTTTAAAAAGCAACTTTTTATATCAATTCTTTTTTCTTAAATAAAGCCTGGAATGGGATGTGGGTTTTACCTGAAAAACTGAGGAATTGTTCATCCATCAGTTCATTTCTGTTGTTGTTTCTCTCTCTCTAGTTACCTGTCTCAGGAAACTTGATTGACCTTTATGGAAACCAAGGCCTGCCCCCGCCAGGCCTGGCCATTAGCAACTCCTGTCCGGCCAACCTTCCCCACATCAAAAGGGAGCTCACAGGTAAATACCTAGCCAACGTGCCTCCTACTGTAGATTATGTCCACTTCCAGGTTAGACATGGTCATCGACAGAGGGACGTCCAGAGTATATCCAACTCATGGACATACCTTTTTAGGTCTCTGCAGTGGTTAAAACATTGTGCAATATTTTACAATGCAAATCCTGGTTTCCAATATCTCCTGAAATACCAGGGATTAGGGCCACCATTATTACTGCATGTCACCAATCACTGTGTCTGTGGCTGCTGTCCCCTTCGGGTTGGGGGCGGCAGGCCACACTGTCATCTGTAAATGTCTCCAGCCCACCTGGTGTTTAAGTTTCTTGCCAAGCCCTGAGAGGCATTTGGGTTTGAGAAGCCCAGTCTGAATTTTCCTTTGACACACAGTCAAGCCCACAGTTGGGATGTGAGAATATTACTTCTTATATCTTCAGATGCCTCCTGTTATTTCTGCTATATCTTGTTTAAAAGATTTATTACATAAACAAAAACAGTAAATTATGACGTGGAGGCGTGGGTGTTGTTTGTTCTTGAGACAAATGGGAAATTACCTATTTCTCCACTTTGCTTAATGCTCTGGGGAAGGCACGTGGTCATTAAAACACGCCGGAAACTGTGTTGGAATTGGCAGTCTACTGTGGGGACATTTATGGCCCTCACCTCATCCCTGCCCCACATTTTATTATTTGGTCCTCACATCCTGCAGGGTTGGGTGAACAGCCTGCGAATATGGAGTGTGGATTTGGGATAGGAAATTCCTGTCCTAGGCAAGGATGCCTTTTAAAAAAATGATTTCAGAAAGTTGTACCAGGAAAAAGACACTTAAAAAAAAAAAGTCATTGATTTAGGTTAAAAAAGGTAATTAGTTAATAAGTAAAAACATTCAAAATCAAAAGAACTAGCAGTTACCCTACCAGAAAGGAGATGTATCGTAACAACAAAAAACTTAAGAGTCGTTGAAATTGAGGATGTGTTAAGTCAGAGCTTGCCTGTCGTGCTTCTGTGTAGAAAGGATTTGGATTGACCATCACAGCTGAGAGAACTCAGCTTGTGAATTATATGCATATTGTAGACATATATGCATAGATATGCATATATACATACATATATGCATAGATATGCATATATAGCACTCATGTAATAAATATATATGTGTAGATATATACTTCAGTGGCTATAAGTTATGCTAAAGAGATTTCTATTTTGAGGTAAAATTCTAAGTTATGACAGTGTAACGCTTAAGATATCACTTCTGAAAAGAAAATAACAGAGCTTTCTGAATCCCAGGATTGATCGAACAACATGTTTATTTATTTTTTTTTAATTTTGTTTTGCTTTGCTCTCTGTAAGGCAAAAAGTAATCTCTTACCACAGAGAGCCCACAGGCATTGCTATGCAAATATTAATAGAATTTTCCAAATGGAGTTATCCCCGAATGCCTGTGTGCGCTGTTCCTCTTTTTGTTTTTATAGAACTCAAACTAGGAAATAGTCGCTCCTAAGAGTCGTTAAATGGTGGCAGGTTCTGACAGACTCTGGTACCGGTTTCTGAAAAAATGAGTTCGTTTCCATGAACCAGTGAGAGGACGCAGAGATCCAGTTTGGGAGCTTTTCGACTTGGTTTTCATGTCAGCGTGTTACAAAGGCATCAAAAAAGACTGAAAAAGTTCTATGGCCTGAAAAGAAAAATTAACTCCCGATAATAGACTATCAACAGCCGATTTCCATAGTGTTCTAGTTATTTGTTTCGTTCTTATTAGTAGCTGCGTATGTTTACGGTGTGCGATGGGTCATTATTACTGGTCTTTTATCATTTCGTGGAAGCTGAGTTTTTGCAGACTGTGTATTTGACATGTATGACTTTTGAAAACTGCAAGCTTTTAACAGGGTGCCATTAAAAAAAAAAAGATATTTTTGCGTTTTTTTTTGCGAAGTCAGATCGGCTTCTCTGTGTTTGGGGAAATGGGATGTTTTGCAGTTGACATGCTTGTCCCCCATCAGTTCCAGTTTCTAATGGCTTCATTCATGTGCACAGCGTGTATTTTTCCCACAGAGTCTGAAGCAAGAGCGTTGGCTAAAGAGAGGCAAAAAAAGGACAATCACAACTTGAGTAAGTTGATTTTATTCATGTTCATGACATTTGATGTTGGATTTCATGTTCTCCCTTACGTCAAAAAAAGGTTTCCAGAAATTTGGGAGGAAAATTGATATCTTTAGCGATTAAAGGGACCTTTTATGAGAGAAATCGTATTTCAGAGAAACCAAGGTATACGTTTTCCCTCATTTTTATCTCAAATCAAATTGAATTTTATGTATGTACTTGGGTTCAGTGTCTGAAGAGTTTTTATTTTTCTTGTTTGTAGTAGTGAAGTGGGGTTTTTTTTGTTTTTTTTAAGTGAGGGAGACTCCCTAACTACCCAATTATAAATATCACTCACACTGGAACTTATTAACAAAAGGGGATTATGGGATCACCTTCTCCAGTGAGATTTAAAAGAAAACAAAAATGAAACAGAGCTGCAAAACAGAGTTTCAAAAATGAAACAGAGTAAATGGATGAGGTAGCCTCCTAAATTTCTGCCTTTACTGGAGAGTTAAGAAAAAATCCTGTAACATTTAAAATTTTTTTTATGTGTTTAATTTACTCTTGATCAAACCTTTAAACTTCTTCCTATGAAAACTTAATTTTTTTGTAATATAAACAAGACAGAGAAACTACATAGCAAAAATATAATAATAAAAGAATTAAGTTTGGACATAGTCTGGGTGCGAATTTCTTATCTCATAGCCTCATCCTCGTTTTCCTAAATTGATTTTTAAGGATGTGAGTCATATATAAACACTTTCTCCTTACGAAAGTGATAGAATAAGGTGAAAGTTCTCTTTTAATTTGCAGGAATATGCAAGTTTGTTTTAATCTGATGTTGCTCTCCCTGGCCTTTTTCTACGTATTTAAGAATATGCACACAGAAAATAAATAACGTGGTTTTTGTATGTTTTAACACAAACAGTTTCATATTGTCCATATTCTGCTGTTGCTCCCTTTTTTACTGAACAATATGTCCTAAAGATCTTTTACTATTAGAAATCTAGATCTATCTACTTTAAAAAAAAGACTGCATGATATTCCACAGTGTGATTCTATGATACTTAGTAATTCCACCCCCTGCTCTGTGTTCATGCTGTTTCTAGTTTGTTTTTTTTTTCCTATTATAAACAGTGCCACAGTGAACCTTTTTATACCTGCCTGTTTGTCTATAGCAGAGTTTGTTCCTCTTGGTTAGTGTTACTGAGAAATGGAATTGCTGAGGCCTCGAGGGTGTTGGTTTTTATTTTTAAAACCAGTTTCATGTCAGGTATGAGAGCTGACGTCTTTTCTTCATCTTCTAACCAAAAGATACAAACTCTAAGTATCTCCAAGGCCTCCTCCAGCTTCCAAGTAATTTTACTCTAAGATGTTTCTTCTTGCAAAACACCTTAGAAATAAGGTAATTAGGTATTACCTAAAACTTAACTGAGATGTGGAAAACTAAGTTGGATCTTGTCAAAAACCATAGACACCTTTAACGAGGCACCTGAACTCTCAGGTTCAAGGTTGTCAGTAAAGTGCAAACATGATTAGTTCCAACTCTGAGGGCTATAAAACAATCTAAACGTCTTATTTAACCATTAGAAAATAATATTCAAGTTTGGATTGCCCCTTGACCTGGCTCTTCCTTTTCTACGAATTGATTTTGTAAAGGATATTTGCCAAAATGTGCAAAAGAATACACTGTTCATTTATCCACCCGTTCATGTAGCTGTTATTATTATTATTTGCTGAGCCCCCGTTTTGTATGAGGCACCTTTTTTTCGAAATGTGAGTCAGACAAATGGGTTTCTCACCTGTGAATCGTGGGTCGCCTGCTGTATATTACTGAGTGAGAAAAGCAAGTGGCAGAATAATATGGACAGTATCCCATTGTGTGAAAAGAACATGCTGTACAGGGATGTGCTCGTGTGTGTGTGTTTGTATGGACACGTATGTGCATGGGAAAAGATCTGGACATCACCCCTCACCGGTGACAGTTTCCCCAGGCATAGAGATGTTGGGTGTTATCAAGAGTTGGCTTTTACTTTTTCCTTTATACGCTTTTGTATTTTTCTGAGAAATTTTACCAGCTTATGTCACCTTTCTAATAGATAACTGGGGAGGGAAGTCACTGAACCAAAAATAAAACGTGGTGCATGTGAATGTTGACGGTGAGAGATGTCAACAGCATGCTGCTGAGTGAGAAAAGAGAGAGCCAGAATAGTTTCAGTGTAACTCCACTTTAAACGTATCATTCTTCATTCGGCACATATTTTCTGTGGGCCTACTATGCGCCAGGCACGCACAGTTGTTTGGAACGCAACGGTGAATAAACACAATGAATGAACGCAGTATGTGAAGTATTAGGCGATAGAAAGTTCTATGAGGAGAAAAAGGGTAGCCGAGGGGATATAGTGTCATCGTGGGCACAGAGGGTGGTGGATCCGTTCCAAAGAGGGTGACCAGGGAAGTCACTTAGGTAGGTCGGAGTCACTCACTACCCAAGGCAGGTGAGGGTGGGGCCGTCCAGGCATCTGGAGGAAGAGAGTTCCAGAGCAGCCAGACACCACAGATGGCAAGCGTGTCTGGCGTGGCTGAGGACTGGCAAGGGGCCGGCGGGGCTACCGGAGGAGGACACGGTGTGTGTGTCACTACAGGAGGTGGGGTCAGAGTGGGAGGGGAGAAAGCCAGGTCGGGGTCGGAGCCCACCAGACCCTCGGAGGACACCGTGGGGAGGCTTTTCTGTAGGTGAAGTGCAAGGTGATCGGAGCGTTTTGAGCAAAGTCGGTGTGCTCTGACCTTATAGTTTAATAGGATCCCTCTAGATGCTTTGTTCTGGGTAGACCAAAGGGGGCAGGAAGCAGGGGGCATGGGTGAGGTAGGGTACCAGTTAGGAGGATTGAATAATCCAAGGAAGAGATGCCAGTAGCATCTCGCGTAGCCGTGGACGTTGGAAGTGGACAAATTCTGGAAATATTTTGAAGGTAGAGCCGACAGATTTGATGGTCTATCCGATGTGGGAAGTGAGAGGGAGACAGGCTCAGCACTGTTCCGTAGTTCTGGCCTCAACAGCTGGAAGGATGTGTGCATGGTTACTGCGAAGCGAGGCGAGTTACTTTTCAGCCTGTAGGTGGAACAGATTTGAGTGGAAAAGATCAGGAGCTTACGCCGGGACAGTTCGGCCTGTCCATTATTAGACCTGTGCATGGAGACAGCAGGCCACCAGTCAGACGCGAGTGTGGAGTACCGGGGAGACGTCTGGGCTGGAAATAGTACTACGGGATTCATCAGTACGTGGCTGCACATCTGTGTTACCACGTGTGTGGTTGTTTTCAAAGCATAAATCATTGTAAGGGATGTATAAGAAACTTAACAGTGGATCCTAAGGGACTTCTATTTCACTTTTATATATTTCGATATTGTTTGAAGTTTTATGATTATTCTATGCTTGGAAAAAAATAAGAAGAAAATATCCCACTTCAGCGTTTTGGAAGAGGTTAGTTAGTGGATCAGGGATCCCAAAATTCCTCCTGCAGAACTGTCAGGCATCACATAGCCTTTCTATTTTATAAAAGTTTAATGATAATATTATATATAATTGATTTAATCATTAGAATAATTACACAGCCAAGACAAACTGTAATATATATTGGCAAAGCAGTGAACAACACAAGTGTAGAGAATATTATGGGTGAAATATAAATACATATTAGGGTATTTAAAGTAAAATATTGACCAGGCACAGTGGCTCATGCCTGTAATCCCAGCACTTTGGGAGGCCGAGGAGGGAGGATCCCTTGAGGCCAGGAGTTTGAGACCAGCCTGGGCAACATAGCAAGACCCCTATCTCTACAAAAAATAAAAAACTTAGCTGGGCATGGTGGCACACACCTGCCGTCCTAGCTACTCAGGAGGCTGAGGATGGAGAATTGCTTGAGCTCAGGAGTTCAAGGCTACAGTGAGCTATGATTGCACTACTGCACTCTAGCCAGGGCAACAGAGAGAGACCCTTGTCTGGGGAAAAAGAAAAAAAACGTAAAATATTGACAGCTTTAATCCAATTTTTTAGATCTTAAGTTGTTTGGAATTTATTTGCTACACTACATAAATTATTATAGAAACATTTACTATCTCATATGCCTTACTATGTCATCCTCCCCTAAGAAGATGATAATTTAGTTGAACTTACAACTGGATTTATAAAATGGGAATGCTGCGAAGATGCATGTAGTATAGTTAAAAATGCTAGACTCAAGTTCTAGGGCTGTGCTGTCCAATACAGTAGCCACTCGCCACCTTGAAATACGGTTGGTCCAAACTGTGACATGCTATAAACTGTAAAATACACTCTGGGTTCCAAAAGCTTAGTATAAAGAAAAGAATGTTAAATATCTAACTTTATAAATTTTTATATTGATTTTGTCTTGAAATGACACCATTTTGGACACAACAAGTTTAACAAAATGTTAAAGTTAATTTCACCCCTTTTTACTTTTTAATATGGCTACTAGAAAATTTAAACTCATATGTGTAACTTGTGTCATATTTTCATTGGGCAGCACTGAGCTAGAGCAAGGGTTTTTGTGTGGCCCATGAGTGAAGAATGTTTCTTATATTTTTAAACGGTTAAGAAAAATTAGGAGATTAATATTTTGTGACAAGTGAAAACTATATAAAACGCACATTTCAGCATCACAAGTAAATTCTAACGCTTTCATTTGCAGACTTGTCTTGCAAAAAGATTGTACTCAGTTGTTATTTTTTAAATTTTGTCGGTAAAAAATCTGTGGAAATTTGAGGTCTCTCTGGTTTTGCTAAGCACCTACATAGTACCCTCAGTTTTGCTACTTGGCCTGCGGGACAGAAGTGCTCACTGTCCGGCCCTGTGGAAGGTTTGCCGACTCCTGCTCTAAGGATTAGCTTTAAGTTTGTGCTATTTACCCCGTTTTGCTGGGTGTCCTTGCCTGTCCCTAATACCTGTATCTCCAAGGCAGTTTTGTCATTCTCAACGGAGGATAGTAACTCTGATTTCAGTGTTGGTATAACAGCAAATGAGAAAGTGTATGTCTAAGGGCTTTGTAAATGGTAAAGCTCATTATTTTAGTGCTTTAACCTCAATACCAAAAACATGGTGAAAACAGGGAAAAAACAGATTCAGGTTTCCATTGTCCTGACTTGGTGAGGTTCATCCGCACATGCCTTTAATGAGATCTGCTAAATGCGTTTCCCACTGTTACTAATAGCCCTTTCCTGTGCTCTTTTCTTGAAGTTGAACGAAGAAGAAGATTTAACATAAATGACCGCATTAAAGAACTAGGTACTTTGATCCCCAAGTCAAATGATCCGTGAGTACAACTGCCTGTTAATCTGCATCATATATTTTTCATATCTTAATGTTATTTCATATGTTGCAAAAAAAAAATGCAGTTATTAAAACTAGGGTAAAGACGTCTGCCTCTCCCTTTGGTTCCATTCCCGAATGCTTCTTAAACCTTTCTTTTGGTTAGTCTCATCAAACTAAAATTTCAAGAGACATGCCCTGAATTGATCACAGGATTGTTGGATGTGAGATGATTAGCGTTGGGTATGAGGAGGTGGCTTTCTGAAATCTGAGAGTTCTTGGCAAACAAATACTGAGCTACTAAAAACAATTTCCTTTAGCAGTTCATGCAGTACAGAGAATTCAATAGCTGTTAAAGCAAAATTTGTTGACTATTTGCTCTTCGACTTGGGTGATATCTCTAAATAGGCACTGCTGAACAGATATGGGAGGCTTCAAGTTTAATGATATTCAACAGACAGAAAGGTCAATTGTTTTTATGAAAACTGGCGTACTCTTTGTGTGTTTTACCAATCTAAGGGGGAAAAAGTAATGATGAATCCTCTTACTAAGTACAGGTCAGCTAATTGGGATTTCAGCTTTTGGTCTGCCTGCCACCCTCGCTTTCAGAGATAACAGCTGTAAAGATAATTTTCTCAAGTCTTTCCCACCAGCCTTACAGTTGCCTACGACATGAGTAAATCGGACAACAAATACAAAATCGTGATCTATTAGATATCGGCCCATTTAAGGGACTAGAGAGTGTGTACATTTGAATGGCCCCACAGGCATTCTATAAAATTAGCCTTTGTACATAACCTTTTAGCTACCTAATCAAATGTAAAGATGAAGTCAAGCATTATCCATGCAAAGCTTATGAAATTTGCTATTCACATTATTGTTAGAGAATCTGTACCAAAATAAAACGCAGTCATTACCTGTTGTGAGGGGGTTTGAGGAACGTACGAGCACAATTCCATCGCAACACTTTGCTCGCCCGGGTTCCAAGGAAAGGCATTTTCAAACTCGAAACATTCAAGCTCTCAGTTCTGCAGCACAAATTTATCCTGCTAAAGGGCTGTGACCTTCATTTCCCATAGTCAGTCTTGCATGATAGTTGAAATTGAATTCCCATTTTCCTGTTCTTTATCAGCTTTCACTTTATAGCATATTCTTTTAAACTGTAGCCTGTGAATCTCTTTAGTAACGTATTATGAAATTACGGGACTGCAGTGACAGCCTCGATTTGCATATCTCCTTTCTCCATTGTATTAGGATACTTAAGTGTTTATAATCTGAACAGATAGTGATCTTTAATTGTAGGCATTGTTTTAAGATAAAACAGACTATAATCTATACGGTGGTTTTCCCACACCAGGTTTCTAGAATGTGCCTGCTATAGAGACATTCTTACTGATCAGGGTCTCAGTCCTGTACCCTTTCTTCCCGCAGAGCAAGTCTGCTTTTGTTGATTTTATATATTGGAGATCTGTGTATACTTCCGTATATATATAAAGAGTCCCTCTCATTACAAAAAAAAAAAAAATTTAAAATCCTTCCTTTAAGCCCAGAAATGTAATTGATTGATTGGGTCTCACAAGGAAGCAAAAGCCAGGATAAATGCTTGAAATAATCACTTCTTAAAAAACTGAGCGGCTGCTTGCATGTTCCATTACTGATTTCTCACCTTGCTGGCCTACTAGGTAAGGCATCATTCATTATAATTGCATTTCTCTCCAGCTGCTAAAGTTACCGTTACTTTGGTTTTAGCTCTGAATATTAAGTCTCTGTGCTCACTCTGGGTGTCTCAGGACACTTGCCTGGGTTGCCGTCTTTGGTGCTCAGACCCCAGGAATCAACCCCAGGGAATTCTCTGGGGGCTGGAACTGTCCCCTCTCATGGGGGAACCTGTGTTTTGTTCTTCATCTAACCCATGTGAGGATCAATTACTTGGTGGCTTGTTTTAATGGCCCTCCATTCACAGGTTCCGCCTGATACTTCCGATCTGCTTTTAGCAGCTGTAGATTATGGGGTGGATGGTTCTCTGCGCAGCAAATTGTTTTTGTTTTCATCAACATCATTGCCATCAGTATGATGAATATTGTCTATAAAAAGGTTCAGATTAATTCAAAGCCATACAAAAACATTACTCTTAATGTTGTAATGATAGTTTGTTCTTTATTATTTTTCTGGAGTGCTCTAAATTCTTTAAAATGCCTTTGCCCACATTTTAATGGTGTTCTTAATTTTCTCACGTATGAGCACATGAGAGCTAAACTGATTGAGAGCCAAGGGGCACCAAGCTCAGGCTGCCCGGGTTGGAATTCCAGAACGTTCCTTACTAGGAGTCTGACCTTGGGGAAGGTGTCTGCATTCTCATGCTTCATTTTGCACATTGTTAAAAAAGAGGACATCAGAAGTATCCTACCTAGTCTCATTGTTGTGAGGATTCAATCACACAAGAGGAAGTATGATGTAGAGGTTTAGAACAGGGGGTCTAGAGCCAGGTTCTCTAGGCTTGCTGGCTCTGCCACTTCCTAGCTCTGTGACCTTGGGCACATTGGTTAACCTCTCTGTGCCTTAATTTCCAATCAGTAAAATGGGGGTCAGAGTAGTACCTACCCGTTGAGATTGTTATGACCAAATGAATTGTAAAACACTTTAAAAAGTACCTGGGACACAGTAAATGCTATGGAAAGATAGCTATTATAATTATTATTAACACAGTGCCTGCTCCGTTATTCGAATTGTGTTTTAAACTTTTCATAGCACATTTTTATAAAGTGTGCCTCCTCTGATTCCAATATCATACCTATGAGGCTGCTTATACAAGTGTAAGATCACAGTTTTGAGATGAGGAAACGGATACGGAGAGATAATCTGCCCGTGATAGCTAATTCATGATAAAAAAAAAAAGAAGTTGAATTGTCTCTGTTTCAGCATAGACACTATGTCTCTGCCTTAAAAACTGCTTGTCTGGGTTAAGTAAGGTACCGTGGACCAAACGGGTGGGCAGTGTCTCTGCGTGGCAAGCACGCAGTGAACGATTATTAACAGCCATTAGTAGTGCACATTATTAATATTATATATTATGTAATATAATATTATTAATAGCCATTATCAGTGCACAATCCTTACTGCATCTTGAGAAACCGAATGCTTTGAATACTAAAGTTTCACTCAGCCTTAAATCCTTGAAACAGTCTGTTTTCCTCCTTTTTTGTCACAGGGACATGCGCTGGAACAAGGGAACCATTTTAAAAGCGTCCGTGGACTACATCCGAAAGTTGCAGCGAGAACAGCAGCGTGCGAAAGAACTGGAAAACCGGCAGAAGAAGCTGGAGCATGCCAACCGGCACCTGCTGCTCAGAATACAGGTGCGCGGGGCGTGTGTCGTGCGAAGGTCCCTGCGTGCTACTGACTTCTGGGTAGAGAAGGGAAAAGATAATGAGCCATAGGGGAGTTGACCTACACATTCCTAATAGTGTTGATCCTTATTATTCGCGGAGTCTGTATGTGTGAATGTGCCTACTTGTAACCTCAAGATCAACGTCTGTGGCACGTTCACAGTCGTTCTTGGACGTGCACAGATTCGAGCTGCCCATGGAGCTCATTTCGGGGTGAGGTCTGACAGCTCTGGCTGATGTGAACGCTCTACTTTCTTGTCTCAGCGTTTCTACTATAAACAAGTGTCTCTTTCATGGTCTGTTAACTCTCGTGTTTTCTACAATTTTGTGTTGTCTGTTGCTGATTTCACTATTTAAAATGACCCCTGAGCATAGGGCCAAAGTGCCGGCTAATGTTCCTAAGGGCAAGAAGGCTGTGAAGTACCTTACAGAGAAAACACAGGTGTTAGATAAGCTTCACTTGGGTATGAGTGGTAGTGCTCCTAGCTGCGAGTTCAATGTTAATACTATATCTTAAATAAGATGGCTTTAAGCAGAAACAAGGTTACGTGTTGTGAGCAGAGGCTCTCAGGAGCCTAACCTTGCATTTCCAGTAGGAGCAACGCTTCTGCACTCACTAACTCAGTGTGCACAGGGACTATATAGAATGTAACGTAATGAGCATTGCCTGTACCTGTTACAGTTTTTAAAAAGCCTTAGTATTTTCAGGATGGGGAAGCAGTCGATGGTCAAAGCCCATGTTGATAGGGAACTTGGGGATACCTGGAGGATGTTATATAAAGATATAATTCTCAGAATAGTTGTAGATAGTGGAATTACACTGTATGTATCTCTAACTTAAACTATACCCCTTTGGAAGAAGACATGTTAATTTTATCGACACGTGCAATTTGGCTGTCACCCCATTCTGTGAGTATATGCACCAGTGTGAGCAGAGGCTGGGGGTCCCTCTTTAGTATCAGCCCCCGGAACCTCTCCGGTGCTCAGCCTCTTATGTCGAGAGCAAGGAACCAACTTCCTCTGAAACTGTTCTCCAAAGCTGCCTCTGTTACTGATAGAAGAAGTTTGCAAGGGTGATGATTTTAACTTACTTGCTGACTTTAAATACAACCTATCTGTAAGAGTCAGCGGCCCTGTATCTTCTTCTTGACTAGAGGGACCCACCGTTTACTACTAGGTTTTGCCATAGAGCAAGGGTTGTTGTTCAGATTTCCAGTGCAACCGTTAATATTTATGGAGTCAAGTTTTATGGCATGACAGTGCAAAGGATGACACCTTAGAGACCATCGTGTTTCACCTAGTGGTGTCCGTCCCGGACAGTGAACTTACTGAGCAGAGCGATTCATTTGTGATAACGGTCTCCGTGCTTCCGAATGCTCCGCGGAGCTTAGGTTCGAGATGTCACGTCACTCGCTCTCTGCCGCCATCCCCAGCCATGGAGCGGGGAGGCAGAAGGCGGCTCTTCCTCTAGGGCTGCATTTTAGAATCCGAGTAGTGAAGTAGAGGTGATATGTAATTTGAAAATCCCCCCTTCCTCTTCGCCTCGCCTTCTTTGGCTTTGGTTCTTTGTCTTACGTTCTGTCTCTGCATTAAGCAGCCGTAGGTATTGAACCTCTTGAGCTTAGCATACCCCTTGATAAAAGCAGCTTGTACTCATGTGTCATGTCCTCATACAAAGTATTAAAATGTAATGATTATTTGGAAAAAGAAGCTAGGTTTTGTTTTATTTTAAGGTTCCAAACATGTATATTCATGCGGGATCCGAATATTGTGAAATATATGCCTTGGCAATTCCATGGTGACAATATCTTGGTTTCCTTCCAGCAATGGTGTGAGGCAGCCTTTAGAACTTTTGCATGTCGCAGAACACATTATTAATTAGGAAAGCTCTGTGATGCAGTGAAGCCGGAGTTCTCCAGACGAGACTCATCACCTTATTTAGAAATCTAAGTAACGCTTTAATCAGCTGATAAACATTTTTAATTAAACAACAAAGGATTAGAGTTAAGATGTTTGCCTCTCTTCATCCAACTTTATTATTATTATTGTTATTATTTTTTAAAGACAAACTGCCTGTGTGGAGGTACTGTTCCTATTAGCACGTTGGTGTGGATTTACAAGAGTCCGAGTTTTTAGCTTGGGCCTAAGGGCTTCCTTTCATTTTCACTCTAAGTGATGCATGCAAAAACGTTCACAGAAGAAAGAGCATGAAGCTTTAATATCAGCGGAACTGCCGTTTGATGAAACAGCCCAGGGCTTTAAAATGATGCCTGGAGAGACCTGTGTGTCTGGAGACTGTGTAAAGGAACTTGCAGATACTTGGGTGACAGCCAAAGCCCCCAGCTCTTACGTGAACTGCACGCAGAGAAGGATCGTGCAGATGCAGCAGCCTTGCGTGTGGACTGACGTGACGTCTCAGGCACATGCATTCCAAGGTTTGGGCAGAGGCTGAGAGGCCACGCCACATGGACAGTACTGTCCCTCTCTGATGAGCCCGAGCGACTTGCTTCCCATTTGTACCCCGTTTATGTATCACCGTATCCCAAACGTAGAAAGGACAGCATTGGAATGTAGAGGCAGAATGCTTGTCTTGGGCAAGTTGGGGTCTCCATGGTTCATTTTAGGAATTCCCAGGGACACTCAGAAAGGAAAAAGGGAAAGAGCTTGCTTGGAAGGCGTTTTGTTTACAATGAGGTGCTGGGGGAGTCGCTGACATTGAGGAAGTATGTTAGCTCGTGCTGCCGTAGCAAGGTGCCACCAACTGGGTGGTTGAAACGACAGAATGTTGTTCTATTTTCTCACAGTTCTGGAGCCCAGTAGACCCAGATCAAGATGTCAGCAGGTTCCTACTGAGGCCTGTCTCCTTGGCTCATAGACGGCCACCTTCTCCCTGTATCTTCCATGGTCCTCCCTTTCTGTGTGTCTGTGTCCCAGTCTCCTCTGCTTATAAGGACGCCAGTCTTACTCGGTTAGGGCCCGATATGACCTTATTTGACCTTAATTACCTCTTTAAAGGCTCTATGTCCAAATACAATCACGTTCCAAGGTACTGGGGCTTAGGACTTCAATGTACAGAGTTTTGCAGGAGCACAATTCAGCCCATAACGGAAAGTAGTGTGAAAAAAACAAAGGAAGAAATTATTTACCTTATAGATGAGAACTTGTTGAATTAAAAAAAATAATAATTTCCCTTTGCTCTGGGGAGACGGCTAATGATGCTTCTAAAACTATAGCCACTTGCACAGGACCTTCACAACTTGTGCCATCACTATGCAAACTTTTTAAATTCATGCTGCCCTTAGTGTCTTACCAACCTTTTCACTGCAACCCTAGATCAAAAGAAATACCTGCCATATTTGTTAGGTTCAAACGACTTATTAAGCATTTGGGTTCTAACGACTTAGTAGCCATTTGAAAAAGTAAAATATGTAAGTTGAAAGAAAAATAGCATTTTTATTTTATTTTTAAATAACTGCATTCATTGCTAACAGGACATGGGTGCCCGTTGGGCACTGCACAACTCCTAAAGCTTTGAAATCAGACTAGATACCACCACACTTATTTCCCATTCCTCACTGAGGTTCATGCAGTACTTGTTTGTTTTTTTTTAATCACAGCAACTGACAAAAGCCCAGCTTTGCAATGATAGGATGTGATGATGTGATTGAAAAGTGTGTAGCACAATCTAACGGTGAAAGTGACTTTAGTAGTTCTTGAGGTAGTATCACTACTTCCCTTGAAATTTAAAAATATTCCTAGTGCCCTGTGAGTTCACTGCAGCACCCCTGGGGACTTCAGTTCACGGTTTGGGAACCATGAAACTATATTACTGTTTACTTAGTATTTTCCTTTGCTCAGCTCACACTTAAAAATTTTATTTTTGTATTTTTAAACTTATCCTCATTGCAGACATTAATATCTAAGAGACTGTCTCTCTCTATTTTCAATACATAATACAATCCATAAAACACCGAAAAATTCATTTCCGTACCAGTGGCACCTCTCCTGGCCTTTAGGAAATACAGTTTGTTCATTTAAAAGAGCAAAACACGTTCCTTTTGAGGATTTATTGTTTTCCCTCTTAGTGTCTGATTTTTTTAAATAGACTATTTTTTAGAGCAGTTTTATATTCACAGTCAAATTGAGAGGAAGCTGCAGGCGTCTTGCGTGTCCCTCCCGCCCCCGCACGCACAGCCTGCTCGTCACCAGCGTCCCCGCCAGACCCGGGCACTGAGTAGCATCGATGAACTTGCGTTGGCGTTTTATTATCCCCCAGAGCCCACAGTTTGCATTCACTCTCGGTGTTCTACATTTTGTGGGTCTGGACAAAAGTATAATGACACCCGCCTACCCTGATAGTGTCATACAGGGCGGTGTCACTGTCCTAAAATGTCCTCCGCGCTCTGTGCTCTGCCTGGCTCAGCGTTTGATTTTTGCTTTTACCGCAGGAACTCGAGATGCAGGCTCGAGCTCACGGACTCTCGCTGATTCCGTCGGCGGGCCTCTGCTCCCCGGATCTGGTGAACCGGATCATCAAGCAAGAACCGGTCCTCGAGAACTGCAGCCAAGACCTGCTCCAGCATCACGCAGACCTGACTTGCACGACGACCCTGGATCTCACCGACGGCACCATCACCTTCAACAACAGCCTCGGCCCCGGCACCGAGGGCAGCCAGGCCTACGGCGTCCCGGCGAAAATGGGATCCAAACTGGAAGACATCCTGATGGACGACACTCTCTCTCCCGTCGGCGTAACTGACCCGCTCCTGTCCTCGGTGTCCCCGGGCGCCTCCAAAACCAGCAGCCGGAGGAGCAGCATGAGCATGGAGGAGACGGAGCATGCCTGTTAGCAAATCCGCCCTGCTCTGCATCCTCCCGGACTGCTTCCTCTCTTGAGTAGTAGATTTAATAATTTACCTGAAGGGGTTTTCTTGATAATTTTCCTTTAATATGAAATTTTTTTTCACGCTTTATCAATAGCCCAGGATATATTTTATTTTTAGAATTTTGTGAAACAGACTCGTCAGTTCTATTTTACAACTGCAAATGCCTCCAAAGTATTGTACAGAGTGTGCAGTATCTGTGAACTGAATTCACCGCGGACTTCAGCTTTCTGGCCAAGAGGATCTTGCGTCAGAGAAAAATGTCCATTTTTATTCAGGGGAAATCTGATTTGAGATTTTCATGCCTGTGACTTCCTTGGATATTAAATGTAACATTTAATTGAAAGAATGTAAAACAACCAAAAAAAAAAAAAAAGAGGAAAAGAAATCCATACTAACCCTTTTCCATTTTCTAAATGAATTAATTCATGGGTACTGCCTTAAACATACAGTACCTTTCTAGCATTGTTTAGTCTTTATACTGCAAACTATTTAAAGAAATATTATATTCTGTAAAAGACCAAAAAAAAAAAGAGAGAAAGCAAACAAAACTGCAGCCTTTTCGTGAAGATTGTCTGGTTAGAAAATGTAACTGACACCAACTGACATTAAAGGGAGTTAGACCAACGCTCTGAAAGACAGAGTCTGATCTTCACTCTGCTATTCCAGTTTTCTTCATCCATGAGTGGGATTCAGTTTTTCATAAGATGTATTTTATTTTGAAATGGAAATGAATGTCCTCTCAGAGTAAAATATTGAGGAGCACTGAAAAGTTTGCTTTACTTTTTTTTTTTTTTTCATTTTTGCTTTTGATAAGAAAGCCGAACCGGGCATATTTCTAATTGGCTTTACTATTTTTATTTTTAAATTATGTTTTACTGTTCATTTGATTTGTACAGATTCTTTAATATCATCGTTCTTTTCAATATGTTTGTATTAATTTGTAAGAAGATGCATCTTAAAATGGCAGGTTTTCAATATTTTTACAACTCACTGGTGGTTTTCCGCATTCTTTGTACACCCATGAAAGACAACTTTTACGCAAGGTCTTGTGTTTAAAGAGAGCTTTGCGAATATTTTGTATATTGCAGTCCCACTCCGGAACTGTTTTTTGACACATTTAAGGTATAGTGTTAATAGGTTAAAGTCAGGCTTTCTAGAAAGAATAAACTTACATATTTATTTTTAGGATATAAAAATAGCAATATTCTTGGAGACTGATAACCATAGCATTAATGTGCCCATTATGGTCATTTCAATTGGGGTTTATTTCAGCAAACTTGCTGAATTTTTTTTTTTT
>CAUYRT010034037.1:0-12923 GCA_963574885.1 Lepilemur ruficaudatus
TAGTCCCAGCTACTTGGGAGGCTGAGGCAGAAGGATTGCTTGAGCCCAGGAGTTTGAGGTTGCTGTGAGCTGGGCTGACGCCACGGCACTCACTCTAGCCCGGGCAACAGAGCGAGACTCTGTCTCAAAAAAAAAAAAAAAAGTAGCAGAAATCATATTTACATTAATTAACTAATTTAATCACCGCCTCATAATATAATTTATGGGGTAGGAACTAATATCATCCCCATTTGATAAGTGAGATCACTGAAGCCTTGAGGGGTTAGGTAATTTGGTAAGTGATGCATCTGAGTGGATACAGGCAGGTTCTGGGCTCCAGAATTCATGTCTTTCATGGTTAAGATCATGAGGATCCAGTGGAACACACATAAAAGCCTTTGAGAAGCATGTAGTATGTTCTCCCTAGGCGTTAGGTAGACATGAGCAGTACAGAAGATATTAGTGATAATAGTAAGTGAATTAACAGTGAACATTTTGAATTCTCTTAAATTTGTTGAGACTTTCCCATTTTAATGATAATGAATGTAGCTCATGTCATTATGCATCAGTAAGTAAAAGATGCACTTTGTGTCTCGGGTTCCCTAGGAAACAGACTCTGAGAGGGAGCCTTGTGTGCAGGTTTACTGGGGAGTACTCTCTGAAGATACACGTGTAAAGAAGCGAGGACAGCAGGACTGGGCAGAGGGAGATGCTGATACACAAAGTGGTTGCACCTGAGGTCTCACCCAGCTTTATTGGGAACTGGGATGCCATTTCAGAGTCGTCTACCGTTCAGCTCAGGGGGCCAGGACTTTGTGTTACCAATTAGTTGGTCATGGGCTGCTCCCTGGGAAGGGGAGTGACCATGGGTGAGACAGGGCCCTGTGGGTGGAGGGAAGTCCCAGTAAGGATGCAGCTGTGAGCCGACAGCAGCTACTATTCCCAGCAGCTGGGAGGTGGAGGCTGCAGCCCTGAAGATGGAGGCTGGGAGTGGGGGAGAACCACAGTATCCACGAAACCACCCATTAGAAAAAATGGAAAAACTCGCAGATAATTGGCTAAAATTAAAAATACAAATGACAAAGAAAACAATGAAAAACTCAATACTCATTACCAAAGGAATGCCAATTACAGCAACCATTTTCTCCTATCAAATTGGCATAGGTGAAAAAATACTCAGTTAATATTCAGCAATAGCGAGAGTGCCCCAAGGTAGGCATACGTTTTTTATTAAATAATTCACTTAGAAATCATTTTGAACTTATAAAAGTTTAAAGCGCAGTACTAAGAACCCTCATATCCCTTAACCCAGATTCTCCACATATTAATCTTTCATTACATTTGTGCACACTCTGTGTATGTGCATATATCGATAGTATATCTACCCATATCATCTATATCTGTATCTCAGGTTGCTCTTTGTAAAACTGACTTTTCATTTATTAAACAAAGATGTTAAGAGCAGAGACTTGAAATTCAGATCTGAGTTTCAGTCCCAGACACTTACTTTTTATGGGATTTTGAGCAAGATACGTTTTTCTTAGAGTCTCTGTTTTCTCAGTTATAAAATGGGGATGATGATAACTTTCTGCTGTTATTATTGTTATCATCATCATTGGCTCCTTGAGGGCTGTGACTATGCCTAATGCATTGCTGCGAACCCTCAAAGCTTAGTGCAGCATCTTGCACATGATGGGTCCTCGGGAAATGTCTACGGATTGATTTGCTTCATTGCTCAACATGTCAGGAGGTCAGGCCCATGGGATGCTGGTTGGGGGCTCATTCAGAGAGCTGAAAATGTCCCTTGGACTGTAGTGTAAAGGGCTGTTGAGAATGGGAGCAGCATTCAGAAGCTGGAAACTTTGTTAATTACTTTGCTCCAGCCAAAATAGGTGATTCATTGGTTGACCAAATAAAAGAGTATTATTTAAGAAATTTCCTCCTCTCCTTCACTCTTTGAACCTCCTTATGAATGGTGGGCCTGTGTATCTTATCTGCTGTCAATATTCTGAAACAACAACAATAAAAGATGGGAAAACTGAGAAGAGGAGAAAATTTTGTCATGCTCAGTCTTTAGAGTCCCTTCAAGTATTTACATCTAAAGAAATGCTCATGCCTTTGCCTGTCTCCTACAGCTGGCTGCTCTCCTCTACAATCTGTGGCCTTGGGGACACCAAACATGTGGCCTTGGCAACACTTGCACATCACGGCCAGGAGGCCAGGAGGCCAGTAAGGTGTGGGCTGATGCCGGCAGGGACTGAAGTGATGTGTCTAGGAAGGGAGAGCTTGTGTCCAGAGAATATGGTATATGAGGTGAAGCAGGAGCCTAGATGGGCTTTGTCTCACTTTTTGTTGGTTTGCTGTATACATACTCCATGAAATAGCCAGACTTCTTGTCAACAGTAACAGGTGACTGACTTCAAGCAAACTAAGCCACAGGGAGGTTTACTGGCAATTTGTGAATTCCATGGAAGAGCTACACAAACCAGGGCAACTCCTGGAACCTCCAAGGGATTGAGCCTGCCCAGGACTCCCCCTTTCATCTCTGCTTCTCTCTGAGGCTTGACGCCATGCTCCCAGCCTCTTCTCATGGGATGGGGCAGAAGAACATGACTTCTCGTAACATGGGTCACATCCGTACAGTTGACACCAAGGAAGACAGAAATTGTTCTCTCCCAACAACTGTCTGACGAGTGGCTGGGTTTATGCACTCGCTCCTGGTATGCAGCCCTGTGGCCTGAGCAGGGAAGCTGTGGTTAGCTCAGCCCACCTGTGTTCAAGGGGACAGGATCTATTTCCAGATGAACGTGAGATGTCCAGCAACCACCCCCATTGGAGGAATGTTACCTATTTCTGCAAAGAAAACTGGGCCTCGCTGTCATCTCCATTGTATCACTTCTGTTCCTTCTGTAGTATTTTGCCCCAGTAGTTTAAGACACAGAGTTAGATGCCTTCTCCTGGACTCCAACTCTCCCTTCCTCAGAGAGGTGCACCCTGGATAACTTTGTCCCAGCCATTAAAACTGGACACCCACCCCTGGACAAGGTCCAATCTAAACAAGCTTTGGCCTTTCTAACCCTTCTCATGGCAAATGTCTGTCCCTGTTACAACATTTCTGACCTTATTTCAATGCCCATTCCATTCCAGAGCTTCCTGCCTTCTGATCCCTTTAAGCTTTTCTCAAACTTTTCACCCTGAACTGGACTTTTGGACTCAAAAACAAAATGTGGCTTCTTCTGAGGCTTTGGCCCTGGATTCCTGGATTCCTTCAGGGCCTGGTTTGGGAGTCATTCATGATGGTGTTGATCTGCACCCTCCTGGCTCAACTAAGGGACCCCACACTGACACTGGCAGTGCCCTGAGAGTGAGGACTGGGGAGAGCTGAACTCCAGAGTCACAGGTATAAGGGTTCTGTCACTAGGTGATACTCCCTCCTCTGCTGTGGAAGGATTCAGCAAGGAGGATCCATGCACATGAGTACACTGGGTTCCACGTTGTTCCTTCAGGAGGTTCTCTGTTAAGGCCACATAAGGTGGTACCTATAACTCCCCTGCACAAGTGTACAGATACTACCATGCTGAAGTTCAGAGGCCACAGCTAAATCTCGGCATTCACATCCCAAACCCTTAATTGAAAGAGATCTTGCCATTGATTTTTCTTAAATGTGCCCAGCATTGCCAGTTCTGAGGTGAGGGGAACACAAAGCCACAAGGTTGGAGGGTTCTGTCATTACTTTCTTATGGATCCATCTAGGGGATTTTTAGATGGGGCCCCAATTTTATATATATTTTTATTTCCTGGATTCCTTCCAGCTAACAGATATTTAATAAATAATTCTGTGTGTCAGTAATCTGTGTTAGGTTTTACTGGAGATGAAAAAACGAAAAGACAGTTTCTTCCCTTGAGATGCTCAGAGTATAGTTAGGGAGATGGTTAACAAAACTATCCTGGCACTATAGTGGTAAGTGCTGTAAGGGAAGGGAGCACAGGCATCTCAGTGCATGGCAGATGCTGAGAGGATAGTCATTATAAAATGGAGAGATAGGGTGTATTAGTGTCTTACGGCTGCTGTAACAAACTGCTGCAAACTTGGTAGCTTAACACAACACAAATTTATTCTCTTACAGTTTTGGAGGTTAGAAGGCTAAAATCAGGGTGTTGGCAGAGCCTTCTGGCAGCTAAAGAAGAATCAGTTTCCTTATCTTTTCCAATTTCTATAGGCTTCCTGCATTCTTTTTTTGTTTATGATCCCCTTCCAGCCAGCCATTGCATCACTCTGACCTCTGTTTCCATCAGCCGTCTATTCCCTTTTTAACTGTCCTGACTCCCTCTTTCACTTAAAAGGACTACCTAGATAATCCATTTGGACTACCTAGATAATCCATGATAATCTCCCAGGCAAAGCTCCTTAATTTCACAATGTCTGTAAATTTCCTTTTGCTGTATAAGGTGACACATTCCCAGGTTCTGAGGATTAGGACATGGACATCTTTGGTGGTGGTGGAGCATTATTTTGCCTACTACAGAGGGCTAGATTGTCTTGAAGTTCTCTTCTAACTTGAAAATTCCACGGGTCGATTGGAGCCATGTCAGCATGATTTGTTTCCTTTAATTCCCAGCCCTGACTGTGTACTCTCATTGTGTCTCATTGTGCTCAATGAAGAGACAACTTTGTGGAGTTCCAATTCCTTCTGTATATCTTGACCTTTGGGCTGCTACAGAAGGAGTCATGTGGGGGAATTAGAATATTTAATACCAAGGATTTCAAAACCCAAGCTGTTTTTGTGATAAACAACAGTAACTAAAGGAAGTCTTTTGTCTTCTGCTCAGTCACAAACCAAACCCTGGGCCTGCCAGCTTACTCTTTCCTATAAGATCATGGACAATCCGTATCAAATGTGGCTTGGAAAGTAGTCATAAGAGAACTCACCCTCATTACTGTGGCTGAACAGTGAGCGTGCATGATATGGTTCATCACAGAGATGGAACGTGGAGATGGGCTAACTGTATCTGCTGGAAATGGAATGAGGGCTGAGTAAGCACTGTTAGATTCTTCACCATTTGTGCAAATAAACAGGGGCAGTGGAGGTCCAGATGATGCCAAACAACAAATATTTTGAAAGTCATTGACGTTCAGCTTTGAAATAAAAACTTTGTTTTTATAATGTTTAACTTTTGTAATGACTTATTGCTTTGACCACTAAAAATGGGACAGTTTTCCCAGAGCCAAACCAAGAAATGTAGAGTTGATGAAAGGCTGAGGGACGCTGACTCAGAACTGAATATTTGGCTGGACATATTATTCCTCCTTTTGCGTTTTTAAGCTTTCCCCCGGTTGGCTTCTTCTCATTTGTATTTAAACAGAGTTGCTGTGGACATTGTGAGTTGCTTACCCAGCAGAATTCTCTGCTCTCCTCCTTCCTAAAAGAACCTCATTTGCTCAGGTATCCACCCTACCCTCTTGCAAGACAAGTTCCTCAGGGGCTGCTGCTCCTACCCTCAGCTCTGGTTGAAGTGCAGTCCCAGCACCCTGGCCAGTGATCAGTTCAAGAATGGGCCCGTGGCCTAGTCTGGCCAAAGAGACACAAGGAGAGTTTGTGGTAGCAAACTCACTTTTAAGAAGGAGCTGTGGAATGCCACTCTCCTTCTTTCCATGCATAGAAATAAAGAAGCATGTAGCTCCAAGTACCATTGGTGACAATTATATAGCCATGAGAAAAAACCAAACCAAAACAACAACCCCCAACCCCAAGCATTACAAGAACTCTAACAATGTGCATGGAAGAAAAGAGAGACAAAGAAACTGATGCTTGATCTCGTGTTGGTCAACAAACTCTAGAACCCTCCTTATCTCTGAGCTCTCTGTTACATAAGACATTACCCTCATATTCATAAATTAACTTTTCTTAATTTGCAGCTAAAATCATCCTAATACTTATACACTTAAAGTAGTCATTGTGGCTCTAATGTCCCCTGACTTCATCATCTTCATCTTCATCTTGGTATTTGTATCCATAGCCTGAGGCTATGATTAAGTTCACATTAGCTTCAAGCCTCAGCCCTTTCCTAAGTCAGAAACTCTAGCTCCTTTCACAATCTCCGGCTGGTAATTTCGGGCATTCTAGAGGTTCTTGGGGCATTCTGGGGGTTCTTGAATCCATTTGGGCCACCTCTCACTGCTTTCTCTCTATCTCTTAGTTGTCCAAGTCTCACAAGGCCTCAGAAGAATGCTCCCTCCCTTTGGCATATGCTCTGCTAGTAGCAGGAGTGATCCTAAAGCAAGGATGCTTGCGTTCCAAAGTATTAAAGAGATTAATAAGCCAATTTTATATATTTTTGTAAAATTCAGATACATAATTTCCTGTTGACCTTCAGGCTCTGGAGCTTAGTTTAGCTAGACCAGCGTCTGATGAAATATAATACAGCTGCATGTGTCATTTTAAGTCTTCTAGCAGCTGCTTTACAAAAGTAAAAAGAATCAGGTAAAAGTAATTTTCATAAGAATTTTTATTTAATCCAATATATTCAAAATATAATCATTTTGATATGTATTATAACTCATATAAAAACTACCTATGAAATATTTTATACTGTCTTTCTTTTAAAATCAAGTCTTCAAAATCCACGTGTATTTCTCCACTTACAGGGCATCCCAATCTGCTCTAGCTGCGTTTCAAGTGCTGAGTCGCCAGCGTGTCCTGTGGCTGCTGCCATTTGGCCAGCACAGGGCCAGCAGAGGGAATTTGCTCCCAGGGACCCTTTCGTCCTTTCTGCTTGAACTCTGATTTCTTTTATTTCTCCTCTCATCCCAGACCTGCCTTCTTCTCTTGGTCTTTCAGACATGTGCCCACATGTTTGAACTCTTGTTGCGAACATGGATGGAGTTAATGTTTTCTACCAGAAAACTTCTCAGCTCTCATTTAAATCAATAAATTTAAATAGTAAGTGGAGCTAAGTGGGTGGGAGGAGCTGTTTTAGGAATGCAAACTGTGTTTGCTTGAGGCAAAACGTGTTATCTAGTTGAGATTTCCATCACTGAAGAGACCAATTTTTTCCTTCATCTTAAACCCGATAGGCACTTTGAATTCTTCTTTATCTGACCTGTCCTTTGACCTTGTTGAACATCACTTTCTCCCTGGCAGTCTCTCCTCTCTTGGCTTCTCCCAGCTCTTATGCTTTTCTGACTGCTCTTTCCTTAATGGTGATGTTCCAATGGTTACACCTTTGACCTTCCTGTCTTCTGTCCTCCATCTATTCACCTTAAACACTTTCATCCATCCATGAATTAACCATAATTTATATACAAATATTTTCCGAGCACGTATGCCCATGCATACCTATCTCCTGAGCTCCACAGCTGTATAATAAATTGCTTAGTAGTCAACTCCTTTAAATGTCCTTCGGGCATCTCTGAGTCACCATTTGTAAAACTGAACTCATTGCTTTTCTTTTCCTCCTCTAAACTGGATCCTCTATCTTTGTTTCCTGTTTCACCAAATGGTACCATGAACCATACGGTTTACCACATCTGAAATTGGTTGTTATTCTAAATTAAATGCTTCTCTGTCTCTCACCTCCCACATGCAATAATCAGCAAGTCCTTCTGATTAAACTTAGTAAGATCTCTTTATTGAGTCACATGTTCCCCTCATTCCCATTGCTACTATTTTGTCTTTTTTCAATTCCTTAATTTTTTAGTTCCTTGCCCTCATCCTTGCCCCACAGCCATCCTTTTTACTGCTGCAGGAGGAGCCTTTCTCAAACAGAAATTGCTAGTCAACTGTTTGTTTCTTTGCTTAAAATAAGCTCCTTAACAAGGTATTCAAGGTCCTCGTGATGCGGCTTCTACGCGTCCCTCCCATCTTTCTGCCCCCTGGTGCTCTAAGCTCCATTTATGTTTTGTCTTCCGGGCTTTTGCACGTGCTGTGTCTCTGTCTTGGACAGTCTTGCTCCCTCTTTCTTTCCCTCAATAACTGGATCCTAGAAGTTTTCAAATTTTTGGCCTTAGAACTCCTTTAAATTGTAAACATTACTGAAGATCCTCAAAGAATTCTTGTTGTAGCTGGGATGGGGGTTGTAGCTATCCATTGTTACAGCATTAGGAATTAAAACTAAGAAATCATAAAAACAGTTATTCATTGACTGACTTCAGAATAACAATACATGTAGGTTTTAAATCTCTTATTCAAAAAACAAAATCTCTAAACTATTTTTGAGAAAAATGTTTAACATAATCCTTTTGGTATAGAAACTCTCTAAGGTACATCCTTTAGATCAGCAATAGTAAAGTGGTAATTTGAAAGAGTAAATTATTAATATGTTCATTAAAATGTGTAAAACCATCCTGTGGCAGATATATTTGCCAGCATTTATAAAAAGAAGTTTTTAGAGCTTCATTACATGTTCCGAAAATATAAACTGCTTAGGGAAGTGCATGCAAGTATAACTCTGAAGGGACTCTAATTTCCTATAAAAAGTTTGGGACATCACTTTGCTAAAATCATATTTATGCATTTTGACTGTGGATTAATGAACAATGCACACCAATGCATTAGAAGAAACATGATTTGTCTATTCTGGACCAAAAATGGTGGAAAAGATTCTGACTGTATATAAACAGTGAGTTCTAAATATCCTAATTCTGTTCTCTCCCTTTTCTTTTATATATGATTGTTGAAAGTAATTAAATTTGTGTGGCAGCTTGGTTCATGTAATTCAATGGCCACCTGCCTCCTCCACCTGTGTTCATGGGCCTGCCTTCTTTAGAGATAAAACTCCAAGGGCTTTCCAAGCCAAGAATGTCAACATTAGTGAAGATCTATGAAAACACACTTTGATTAGAAACATATTTATTTTGAACTGAACTTCAAGTGATTTAAATTTTGTTGGCTAATTTTGGCAAGACTGTCACTGTTGAGGTTATAGCTCCTTTTCTGCTGCCTTTTGGAGTCAGGATCCATCCCTGTGGCTGATGTAGATGGCAGAGCATTTGAGCATTCTGCGTTATATCAATTCTAACTTTTAGGAGAGGAGTTTTAACACATGTGCTTGTGATAGAATGTGGTAAGATTGTCCATCTTGTCCACTGGATTGACTTAGATTCCTTCTTTGCTGCCGTGACCTACAAACAAAATGGGAGAGAGTTCTGGAAAAGATTTCTTCAAATTCCTATAGCATGAGTCATTGCTTATTCCCTTCTTTCATCTCCTTCTCCGGCCCAACTCCCTGTAATACTCTGTGTACGTTTTTCTAAAATTATTTATCTGTCTGTCCCTCTATGTACTTGGAGAAGGCCTGGGTTTATGCTAATGTGATATTTTAGGTGCTTGGATTTGGAATGATGTTTGGAACTTTTCTCTTACATTTTTTAATGGGTAGAATTTGAAAAATAATTAGCAGGTGTTGTTTTTACAAAAATAGCCATTCCACTTAAAGAAAATGTGTTGAATTACCTTTTTTTCAAATCAATAGTTAATAATACTAGAAGTTATTGTATTATGTAGGAATTCTTAAAACTGGTTGGAAAAGGGAGACTTCTATACTAAAAATTGTTGAGATAATAATTGGTACTTATTAATTTATGACTTTGAGAGGTTTAATTAATGATAGTATTAAAATAATGATAAAAATAATAGTAACTAATGCAAATATGTAGTTGAAAGGTTTACTCATTGCTTCTGTGGGATTTTATTGAATAAACAATAATGATGATAATATAATAGTGACTCTTTGTATAGAGCTCCCTTGGTACTAGGCACATGTAACTTTCACAACAACCCCCAAGATACATTTTAGCTTTCTCTCCATTGTACATATGAGGCAAAGCACAAGGTTGATAAGTGACTTGCCTAAGGTTACATACCTAGGAGTGGTTCAAACCCCAACAGCTGGGCTCCACAGTCAGTGCCCTTAGGAAAGCAAACTACCAGGCATTTTCTAGGGTGTATTTGTTAGAGTCAAATTTTGGATTCAGTGCCTCTCAGTTTTGGGGGTTCTTCCTCTTGAAGGTGCAGGACCCTAATTCTGACTTCTGATTGCCTGGGCAGCTCTATCAGGCCTATCCTAAATGTCCCCATTCTTCCTTCTCACGTTCTTATTGTCAAAATTTGTCAGCTTGTTTCTCAGTCTTCAAAATTCTGATATTTGTGTGTTGGTTTTGATTAGCAAAACAAGGCCTGATAGCATATAACCAGAGACATGTAATTGTTCCTAGATGGGTAACATCTGACAATTTATAATGCAAATTTACCTGGAAAGCCTCTCATAAATAGTAATAAATAAATAAAACATGATGAGGATTTCAGGCCATATTAGTAGCCACTGTTTATTAGGCACTTACAATGCTATGAAGTTCTCATACAGGATTTCTAATCCTTGACCAGACTTTGAGCTTGGTGGTATACAGGCGGTATACACTCATTTTCTAAATGGGAAGTGGGCCCAGCCACAAACTTCCTTGCCCACCATCACAAAGGCATGGCTTGGGCTGGTTGACTCCTGGCTCTCTCCTTACTTTGCTCCAGCTGCTCCCATGGGACTTCCTGAGACATGGATCTCCATGTGCCAGGTCTGGGGTTTGATCTGAGATGCCAGTAACCTCACAGGAGAGCACATTCCTCTCTTCCATTTTTCTTTCTTTTCCTTTAGGAAACTCTTTATGAAAAGTGTCCCCAGTACCTCATTATTCTCCTTTTAACACATCACACTCACATCCTTTTATTTAAAAAAAAATTTATATGGAATTAACATTCCAGAAATGTTGCCTTACTGAATTAAGTGTTTTAATTGTTTGGTTGCATTTCTTTGGAACGGTTGCAGTTATTGCTTTGAAACTTCTGTCAGTGTTCTCGATTTTCTTCTTATGCTAGTTTTCAGCAATGAATATAAGTGGGCGTTATGCTACTGATGTTTTCAGTTTGTGTGAGTGATTTGAAGCTTTCATATCTGAATTTAAAATTGGGTCAGATGTCAAATCATTTCTATATAATGGAGTAACTATAGGGGGACCCTCTGCCTGGGGTGATGGGCAGCCATTTTTTAAAGAATAAATAAGTGTGATCTAAACTACCCTTTCCCTCTCTGTGCCCTTTATGGATCCCTAATTCTGAATCCGACTCTTCTTTCTATGGCTTGTTAACAACGTGCCTGCAGATTATCTTCTAAATGTTGCACTTGAGTGGAGTCAACCACTTGTATGTGCTAAGAATGTGCTAAGCAGACAGTTGGGGTATTTTGGGTAATAAAACAGCCTGCTCCATTAGTTCTTCTGTAAAACCACACACCTTTTTTTTTTTAATACCCATGCTACAGTTCATTTTTTTTTCTTTTTTTTTAATTGCATTATATTACAGGGGTACAAATGTTTATGTTACTTATATTGCCTTTGCCTTACCTGAGTAAGAGCTTCAAGAGTGTCCATTCCCCAGATGGTGTGCACTGTACCCATTAGGTGTGTATATACCCATCCCTCCACCCCCTCTCACCTGCCCAATACCTTATGAATGTTACTACTATATGTGCACATAAGTGTCAATCAGTTAATACCAATTTGTTGGTGAGTACATGTGGTGATTGTTTTTCCATTCTTGTGATACTTTGCTTATTTGAATGGGCTCCAGCTCTATCCAGCGTAATACAAGAGGTGCTAGATCACCATTGTTTTTTTTTTTTTTTGTGGCTGAATGGTATTCCATGAAATACATATATAACATTTTATTAATCCACTCATGTATTGATTGGATTGTTTCCACATCTTTGCAATTGTGAATTGTGCTGCTATAAATATTTGAGTGCAGATGTCTTTTTTATAGAATGTCTTTTTTTTCCTTTGGGTAGATGCTCAGTACTGGGAGCTGGATCAGATGGTAGTTCTACTTTTAGCTCTTTGAGGTATCTCTATATTACTTCCCACAGAGGTTGTACTAGTTTGCAGTCCCACCAGCAGCATATGAGTGTTCCTATCTCTCCACATCCACGCCAACATTTATTGTTTTTTTTACTTTTTGATAAAAGCCACTGGAGCCACTCCATTCTCACTGGAGTTAAGTGATATCTCATTGTAGTTTTGATTTGCATTTCCCTGATGATTAGAGATGTTGAACATTTTTTCATGTGTTTCGGCATCAATTTATGAGACTTCAAGCTATACTACAAGGCTATAGTAACTAAAACAGCATAGTGTAGGCACAAGAACAGAGGCATAGACCAATGGAACAGAATTGAGAACCCAGATACAAAACCATCCTCATAGCCATCTCGTCTTTGACAAAGCACACAAAAACATACACTGGGGAAAAGAATCCTTATTCAATAAATGGTGCTGGGAAAATTGGATAGCCACATGTAGAAGATTGAAACAGAATCCATACCACTCACATCTCACAAAAATCAACTCACAGTGGATAACAGACTTAAACCTAAGGCATGAAACTGTAAGAATCCTAGAAGAAAGTGTTGAAAAAACTCTATTTATAGACATTGGCCTAGGGAAATAATTTATGAAGAAGACCCCAAAGGCAATCACAGCATCAACAAAAATAAATAAATGGGACCTGATCAAATTAAAAAGCTTCTGCGCAGCCAAGGAAACTATCATGAGAGCAAACAGACAACCTATAGAATGGGAGAAAATATTCACATGCTGCATAACCGATAAAGGGGTGATAACCAGAATCTATTTAGAACTCAGGAAAATCAACAAGAAAAATATCAAACAACCCAATTAAAAAGTGGACAAAGGACATGAACAGAAACTTTTCAAAAGAAGAGAGACTAATGGCCAACAAACATGAAAAAATGCTCAGCATCTCTAATACCCATGCTACAATTCTTAGTGAAGTAGGCTGGCCTATCCCCCAGGAATACTGAGAATATCTGACTGTTAATTTTTATATGAAGAGATAAAGGGGTGGTTCTGGGCAAAATTGTCCTAAAGCACAATAATC